>CM022298.1:18738219-18758634 GCA_011799875.1 Thinopyrum elongatum | reverse complement strand
GCTTGGCAAATTCCTTGATTTATCAAATGGTACCCCCGTTTTGCTCTTTGGTAAATAGATAATCTTGACTTCGGATGCTGGGGATGAGAATCAAATATATTTTAGTTAAGAAAAGCTCACTGTTAACTGTACTACCATTACACTTCTGATTTGTGCTTTCTTGCTGATATCAGGTATCTGCAGCTTCAGTGGAGGAGAAGTGACAACAGTCAGCGAGAAGAAACTTTAATGGGCGACAAGCAGTACTAATGAGCCTAAGGGAGAGGGGTTATTCGCGTTACAATGCTTCTACCCCAGTGGTTACGGCAACCACAGGCTAGCAGCCCAGCGGAGGCTTCTGCTTTGTCCAAACCTGGTCGAGGGTATAGATGGCTGGAACAGACAGGTTGCATGGGCTGAATACTACAAGTTCAATGCCAAACACAAAAGCTCGTGATGATGCACGGTGGAAGGGACCAGAAAGAAATGTTGTTTGTGTGTAAAACTGCTTGTAAATTCAGTTTGCCAGTCCGGGACGCTCTCTTTGGGTGTTGTTAGGGGTTGTACGCGTAGTATTCATCGAGGAATTTGTCACAAAGATTCGTAAACTCTTGTTTCACTGTTGTACGGTTCTTGATGCAATGGAAGCACCGTTTTTTACAAATGTTTTTGCTACTGTAAGGACAAAAGGATTCAAGATGCCATATTTCCTTTGGGGCATCCTCGCAATGCCTAGGTAATACAAGACAAAATTGTAACAAACTACAGAAATAAAAGAATAACACAAGCACAACGCCTATGCTGAATGATATCTGATTAAATATAAGACTCACAGCGGGAGCACAACTGTGGCTGAAGTTGACCATAATATCATGAAAATATCTGGTTAACATAAGCTCGCAGGGGGAGCATAAACTCGGCTGAAGATGAACGAAATAGTCTCAGAGGAGCATAATCTGGCTGTAATGAACGGAAAAGTCTCATGATTGTCTGGCATAACCATAAACTCAGGAGAGCACAACGTGAGGAGAATTGAAACGATTAAAGTTGCGAACTCCTCGGTCCTCGGTCAGCTCCTAGATGGGCACTCAACATCTTGTGGAGCTCGAACCGAAGTTCCATACATCGTCGTGGGGGAAGGCGGACGGGGGGGCCGCGGTGGGCAATGGACACAGCCACATAGGCGAGAGGATCGCTGGCCACCGTTTGAAGTTGGGCACCTAGTATTCATTCATCAATATAAATAAATCACATCAGAAACAATTATCACACAAAACAAGAGCTAGGTCGATGAGGTAAGAGAGAGTATAGGATGTATTCATACGCCAGTACAGATCCCAGTGTGGCGGCCAGAGACGCAAAAGGCCGATCGGAAGTGAATGGCATTGACAAAGCCAGCAAAACCTCGTAACAAGGGTCCATGTTGTCCAACCGCTTTCAGATTTGCTGCCCACCTGCGAGTGGCAATGCCAAATTTGTGAATATATATACTCTGTTGCATTATTGACCCAATTAGCCACATGTATCAGCATTAGAAACATTTCCTATTCTTGAAGTTAGTGAACTTGAATATGAGCTTGTTGTGTTGCAGATCACTAGTATAAAACAGGCTTGGTCAGCCAGGCCCGCCCAATAATCCCTAAGTTCACTCACGGACCGGACCAAAGGGGGCATCGCGTCCCGGTTCGTTTGAGGCAGGGGCATGGTTCCCGTTCGTCCTGGCCCCTTTGGCCCGGTTCCAGCCCGAACCGGGACCAATTGAGATGCCTAGATATACCCCTCACCCTGCGAGCCGAGCAGTGGGTGCTCTGGTTTTGGGTCGGCCGTGGGGAGCTTTGTGTGCTCTTGACTCACCTAGTATGCACAGAGGGTTTGATGAAATGCCAGAGCCACACTTAAGTTTTTCTCCTCTCGAAGCTCCTTGTCCAAGGCTCCATTTTCATCGAGATTTGTCTAGGTTTGGCGGTCCGTCCCTGTCGTCCACCGTCTCACCGCCGGCGATCGCCCGGACGATCTAGTCGCCGGCACCACAGGGGTGAGCCTTCTTGGTCTATTTCTTTGTAAAAGAAAAAGTTCTTACTGTATGATTAAGATAGATACTGGTAATTTTCTTACTTATTATTGTTTGTTATTATATCATATTTGAGAGAGGAAGATGCCGACTGTTGTCGTGGGGGTCAGCTTTGTTGTTGAGTTTCTGGTAGTTGCTTCAATCAATTTTTTGATCAACTATGAACATAGGAATGGCTGACGACAAAATGAGTCGGTATAGGTGCGAATACTTCAAAAGACGAGGCCGCGGCCGGACGACAGAAATTTCGTATTTGGTGGTAGGCGCTTCAGCATTCAAGCTGGATGAGACCTTCGAAGTGGATACAGTAAGTCACAACGACAGTCTTCTTTCGTAATTAAGAGACTTTGCTTCTTTTGCTTTCAACTTATAATTAATTTTTACTATTCTACTAGCGTACCCCTGCCATGCAAGATTATGTCTTGGAAAGATTGGTTTCAGTCTGGAAAACTATGGGAGGTTAAAGATAGTTCACTGAGGACGAGAGCATGGTTATACTTGGCCGCAAAGTTATTATACAATGCAGATCAACCTACACCATTTGAATGCAAAAATGGAGATCCACTATGCAAGGCTATGCATTTGAGCATGTGATATGCTTATCACATTGTATTCGTCCGGAATAGATTGATATTGAAGTAATTATTAACATCTGTGGTCGATTGGGCCAGAGCCTCTAGTTCTTACCATTATGTGAGTTTGTCAAACCATATTTATGTCTTGGTATGTTATTCAAAAATAGTTGACAACGAATTTCTTATTGACAGCATTTCCATTCAAGCAAACATGTCCAGAGTGGGTAGGACATAGACCTACTACGGTCCCGGGGAGAACTAAAACTGCGAGATGATAAGCATGATGTTTATGGCCTTGAGATCTGATACGTCAAACAAATATTTCACCTGGACTGAAAATCTTAGTACTCAAAAAGGTGCGACACTAGCTGGAGTATTGAATACGGTCATATCTATTTAGGAAAGATGTAAGGTTTTTACTATGTGTCCTCAGTGAAATCTGTTGCATACATTATTTTTTAAGCTAAAACTCATAGCTAAGGCTGTTACTACGATTTCTTCAACAGGGACTCCCCAATGATAGTTGGCCTCATTGGGTCGAGCCTAAAGTTCGCATGGAAATTGTTTGCTTACGGCCAAGACATCCTCCATTGCACATGAGTGCATCAGGATTTCTAAAAGCGAGCACATTTAATAGTCAAAGACGGAGCAAAAATTGTGAAAGGATCGCAGAGAAGTAAGAGGGGGCAGCATCAGAACGCAGCCCACAATTAGGAGCAGGTTCACTGCATGCTCCATATTGATGAAGAGGAGTGATACACATGTTCTATGCTATTTTACCTGAGATGAGAGCAGCAGGAGGATTAGATAGGCGAGAAGAGTTTGAAGATGATGAATGTGCTACACTATGACTATGATTGGATTAAATAGCTAGTGTTGGTGGTAATGACTATGATGATTATTATTAGCTAGTGTTGGTGGTGATAGATTAAGCTAACACTTGACGAGGGATGATAAATAGGTGAGGGTGGGTAATGGACTATGAGTTATTGGCTTTGAATGGTGCATTTTGAACACACCACAAAAGTCTGGGAGTTCAAATAAGTTCAAAAAAAAATAAATTCCATTGTAACAGACGAGTTTCCGTATGAACCTTGAAACTTCGAAAGAGATGCCGTTTTGTACACGAAAGTGCATCCTATTTTGCTGTGGGAAACCTCGCAACCTTGTAGAACAAAAACTATGTGGTGAAATGATGAGACCTGCCAACTTTCAACCTTTTCAGAGTTTCATTTGTAGTGCTTTTATTTAGCAGGGTTCATTAGCGCAAAAAAGAATGAACTAAGTATAAAAAAAGAATAACTTAAAATAATCAATTAACTATATTCTGTTACGATCAACTAAACAAAAACTCTAAGATTCCTTCAATAGCAAAAAGAATCAACTAACAAGCTTTTATATAAAAACTCTAATAGCAAAAGGGAGAAAAGGCACAACTAAAAAGCTTTATAAACCTGTAATATTTTTTGAAACTAAAATTATTGTATAAAATTTATGCAACTAAAAATTATCAAAGTCTTTTCGGTTCAAAACATTAATTGCAAAATGAATTCCATAAAGAATTTTTGTTAGAAACTTTAATAGCAAAAATAATTTATCATAAAGAATTTTTTGTTAGAAAACTAAAATAACAAATTGTTTTTCGAATATAATGTTACAAAACACAGTAATATAAAATAGCAGGAAAAAAGATCACTAACAACATCTATTTTTATAGTAAAGGTATCACAAACTAGGATTCACACAAATTTCAAAAGAATTCAAATTTGAAAACTAATGGGACTAACAGAAAGTTGATAATTTGTGTGACCTAAGAGTAAAAGAATAAACAAAAACGTGTCAAATATGTCCAATATAGTCAAACTGTGGTCAACTATGGTCAAAATTGTGGTCAAACTATGGTCAAAATACGTATTCAAGAAAATTAGTGTTAATAAATAATTATTGTTTTTTAGACTAATAATTTCAACCAAACGGTTGCTTAATGCTCAAGTTTCAAAAATCTAAGGGGTAATAGGATGACAACTTAGGTTTGGTCAGGAAAAAAACAAGTGCAGACTTGGAAACTAGGGGGAATAGAAACTCGAAAGTAAGCGTGCTAAGGCTGGAAGCAAGTAGTGGGAGAGGATGGGTGACCGGCCAGGGGAGTTAGAAGATTGATTGGAATGATGTGGGTTATTAATTTGAGCAGTGATGAGGGGTGATTAGAGTGGTGTGATAGGAGATTGAATATCAAAATAATCAGAAATTTGAAAATACAGAAAAATATTCAAAAAAAAAATTCAAAATTTTTTTATCAAAAAAATTCAGAAAAGAAAATTCAAAAAAATCCTCTTAGTCCCGATTGGTTTTACCAAAACGGGCTAAAGGTGGGAGCTCCAGAGGCCGACCACGTGGAGGGCCTTAGTCCCGTTTCGTAACACAACCGGGACTAAAGGGGGGGGGGCGGGTTAGTCCCGGTTTGCTGGAACGGGGACAAATGGGCCTATGAACCGGGACAAAATAAGCCTTTTTCTACTAGTGGATTGACACCAGGTATTACATGCATCAGCCTCCAGGACAAGCTTCCTATTCTGAAGTTAGCGATACTAACATGTCGAAAATGGCAAAGCCGTAGGCGAGCCAAGGCTGCGATGGCGCGACGGCAGGAAACGAAGGGGCCTGTCGACCACCTTGGGAAACGAGGCAGGGGAGGACGCCACGGCTAGGGAGGACGGAAGCGAGCGCGTAGAGGGAGCATGGCGGCGCACCTGGTCCCGACCGCCAACCAATACGAGGCACCCACATAGGCCAGCCTGCAGCGTGGTTGAGGCCAGTTGATCGTTAAAAGACGCGCGGAGTCGGGGGTAGGGAGAGGGAGTACAGGAACATCGCGGACACTGTGAAGAGCGTGAGGATATGCCCGTACGAAGTCGGTCACCGGTTGCCTTGTCCTTGAAGATTGGCCCCAGGAAGGTGACGGCTGCAAAAAGTAGGGCGGTATGTACAATCTCTGTAAGGAAGAGGCCAATCAGGGAAGGGAAAAAGGAAAAGCACATAATTTAGATAAACATAACTAAGACGAAGTAAAGCAAAGAATGCCTACAAAAGAGACTGGCACAAGGGGATGGATTCAACAGTGGCAACCTCGATGGAAAGAAACTGCCCAAGAACTGAAAAAAGCAGGGGAGCATTGAGAGGCTCCGGCCGGCGAATACACGCCGGCAACCTCTCGGGATGACAGCACCAGCCACGGACCAAAGGTCTGCTTGTGTGTGAACCTACGCGCACGTACAGGAACAGGAGGAGGCCAAGCAACGCATAGGGCCGGGCGACCGGACGGCCGCCGCCCCCGCATCGCATTCGATGATGCCGTGCCGTCCTACGGTGCACCACTAGCATGCTAGGCACCACGGAGCGCGCGAATGGGGAACCTCCGGCATCACCACCCGATCCCCATCCCAGTGAAGGCAGCAAAGCAAGCAAATCCGCACCTTTTTAAAGTTGAACCAACAACACCTACAGCCGGCCGGGGCTACTGCTTGCTCGGCGCGCGCACCCCACAGGGGCGCCGGAAGGATCGATCGTCGAACCAAGAGAAAAAAAAGTAGAGACTTTCTTTTACAGACCGGCCCCCCCACCACCAAGGCGAGGGCACGTACGCGCAGCACCTGCGGCCGGCGATCGATTCCGCCGGCGGGTTGCTGCTTGCATCGGCGCGACACACTACAACTACACGCAGCGAGCCCCCCACGAATCAATCCAAGGCAGAAGAAACAGAGAAACCTACGGAACCCGATCGCCGACCGGCTCCACGCGCCCACCGAATAGGCAGCAGCTATGCACAGGCAGCACATATCGGAGACGGGAGGGGAGATCGAAGGAAAGAGCACACTCACAATGGGCGCCAGGGAGAGCAGGAAGGCGGTTGGCAGTTTTGCCAAGGATGCGAAGCCCGTGAGCAACCCCTCCAGCCACCTGGTGCGGCGGGCGACAAGCGACCCCCGCCAGCAGGCCACTCCCGCCGACGCGGGCCTATGTACGACGGCAAATGGTTTCCCTCAGGGGGAAATGGAGGGGGTGGGGAGGGGGGAGAGGACAAGGGAAGGAGGCGGGGGTTTATGACGGAGGGGGGTTGTGGCTGGGTCTCCGGCCGCCTCTTCCACAACACCGCGCGCGCCACCCATCTTTCTCTTTCCAGTCTACTTTTACTTTAATGGATCGGTATCAAATTATACGTATGGTGCTAATCGAAATTACGAAGGGGAAGCACGAGCCCGCGCGATTTCCATTCCCCTTTCCCGTGTGTCCCAACGAATTTTTGTACATCAATCGCCAGAGTAGTATGATAATAGCCGAGCATCTCCCTTTCCATTAGAGCCTCTGCACGTCGTCCCTAAAATGGCCCGCGAAATTCGAGACCAAACCGGGTCCGGATGAAGGTTGCAATCACAACCACCGATCCTGCATTAGTTCGCATCCACGCGTCTAGTTCTCGCAAAAACCATAAGCAAACTAGGCCTTTGTGGGAGTCGAACCTTCGCCACGTAGGACTCCGGACACCCCCGTGCACACCCAAACCACATAGGGGGCCCGTGTTTCCATCCCTTCCGCCCTTGCTTTGCTCCGCGTCTCCCAGGCTGAAGCCGCCGCTGTACCACACAAGCCGCTGCCAAAGCCCTTGTTGGACCGAGTGACGTTCGCTGCTCCGCCCTCGTCAACAGGGCCCGCTATTCCACCGCTGTTCGTCCGCCGCCCAGGTAACATCCCGCATGCGGATGACATTCGCGGGGGCACCATGCCTGACGCGTGGTGGTGTTTTATTTGGAAATGATCATCCTATTTTTTTTTGGTTGACAATTTTTTCTTCCGTTTGTGGGGTGAAGACCATAGGGGATTCTGTTGGGATACTGATTTTGGAGTAGTACTTACATTGAGTCGTACGACGAGGAGGGATTATGCGGATGAAACAGTGACGATGTAGGCGGTCCTTGCCAACACGAGCATGCGAAGAGCATGTTATCAATTTCAAGGGATCGATCAAGGATCTAGAGTTCGAAACGGATTATGGCCATAGCGGTATTTGACGTTGATGGTAGTGACTACTTTGCCCCGAGTCCCCATATTCGCGAACAATTTTTGCGGAATTTTGATGCGAAAAAATTAAAAAACGCGTCGATCACCTGTAAAATGGAGTCCAGGCCTACGAGACTAAATACTTCTTGAAGAAGGATGTTATAGAAAGAATTGGATTCCTCTGGTTACCAGAAGTGCATGGCTGCATTGCGGGATTGAATATGGCATGGGACTGCAGTTTTGTGGGACGGAGTAGTACCCTCACGATTGTCTTGAGAGCACATTCCACATCGTATGGCAGATTTGCTATGCTTTGGTCGAGTGTTTGGACTCTGTAACTAGAGGAGGAAGCAAATTGTCGCATACACCAAAAGGCTCAGCCACTCTCAAAGCAAGAGGAGGCAATGCAACTCGGTTCTTGGTTGAAGATGGAAGAATGACCATTAGTTCGTACAAGGGTAAATTGAGGGCCATGTAAGGAATTCCACCAGTAATTCTTGACAGAAGTTTGCATCACAGGACCTTTGCATTTGGTTTATGCTTTCTGGGATGCCCGGGTCTCACAAGACATTTAAATGTGCTACAGCCCGGTCTCCATTGTTTGTTAGGCTGATGAAGTCCAATCTGCCTCCAGCACTACACTGCCAATGCATGAATACAATATGGGCTTTAGTTAGTAGATGACGCTATCTATCCTCCATGGGCAACCTTTGGTCGAGAGACCATGTCTTAGTAGTTGTCAGAAAACAAACCTATCTTTCCTAAGACAAGAAGGAATAGAAAAGATGTTTGAAGAGGGCATTTGGAGTGCTCCAAGCCTGTTTTGTAGGTGTTCGAGGACGTGAAGTATGGGATCATGCATAAAATGATCGGGAGTGATGAGGGTGAAGATGCCGCTGGAGGTCTGGAATTTGTAGAACATGGTGATCCTATACAACATTCCAAATCAGAATCAGGCCACGTTTGGATGAGTTTGTCCAATGCATCAACAAAGTAGACATCGTGAGCAACTCATGACCAGCGTAAGGAAGATCGATTGAGCATATGGTGGCACTTAAAGGCGGACAAACTAGGAAAACTATATATGTGGAGTTGGAATTCAAATATTAACTATTTTATTTCAAGATAGGTGAGATGTAATATTTTAATTTGAATAGGTACATTTTGATATTTCAATCATCAAAAATTTGAAATGCTATTATTTTGAGTGCTGCAAACTTTTTTAAAAAAAACGGATGTTTGGGGGACAAAAGATGGATGGCCAGCTCCCTATCCATCCCCGGGGACGAGTCCAAGACCCAGGTCGCAAACAAATAGTGTGTGCCGTTTTAGTGGACACGTTGGAGGATTTGCCCTAGCAATAAATCCGGTTTTACATCCCAAAAATTGTCTCCAACAAAGTAGCATATAAAATGAGTCATTTACGGACGCGCAACGAGATCCGAGATGTAGGACGTGGTTGTTGAAGACTCGGACGCGGGTCACGCCATGGTCTCCCTTACCACATGCCTCTATATGGAGGCGTCAGTAAACCCTAGCAGCAATAACATCAAATGCATCTTGACCTCCTTTCGCGCCACCCAACCGCGTCCATCCACTGCTATGCTTTCGAGCGATCCATTCCGTCAGCCGTGTGCATGGCCTGTACTGGAGAGCAGGGCCTCCTGATGGACCCCGCCCTTTGCGATCCTGCAACCGGGAGATGAGCGATTGGTTTTGGGGGAAGTGCTATGACACAACCTGCTCGTCGCCGTTCGTCGTCGTCTGCATTACTTCGATACTCCTCATCTTACTGAGATCACTGAGTCAGCAATCCGAAATTGACAAGAAGGATGCCCAGGACAAGGATGCCTCAGGAGACTGCCGGCGCCGCCGCGGCTATCACTTGCCGACTAGAGGGTATAACTGTTTATCACTCTCCTAGTTGATTCCTTTGTGTGCCTGCTTGTTGTTTATGTAGATGTATATGTTTATTTGCATATGACGGCTTGGAGGTTTGTTAGTACCAGTACAAGATAATACTGTAAATGCCATATTATAATTTATTTTGGATTGTAGATTATTAAAAAAAATTACTAAGACCAATAGTAGATTGGCGCCGCGCCGCCGGGATGCAAGACCCTTGTCGTTTTGTTTGCATTTTTTTACATGGGAGTCGTTGTTGCTTGAGAGGAAGGCGTACGAATACTGTTTAAAAAAACAATGTGATAAGGAGTTGAGAAACATAATACATACAGAAACAGCCATGCATGCCCCATGACAAATCAATGACATGAATGAAAGTTATAATCTATAATTTTTATGTTTACATCAACGACTCTATATCCTCTGCCCGTTCCTATAACACATCATTCCATGATGGAACTAGAGGATGTCCCCAGCACACGGAGCGGCCATGCCGAGCTTCCAGGGGTGACGGTTCGAAGTATGCCAATATGAGCGACGAGCCGACGAGGTGTGATGATGTAGAGGTAGAGCAGATTCCCCACCATATGTTTTGCACCTGCTGTTCTGGTTGGCGTACGCACTCCCGACACAGTCCACTAGTAGAAAAAGGCCCATGTGTCCGGTTCATAAGTGCCCATTGGTCCCGGTTTTGGAACCGGACTAAAAGGGGCGCGGACTAAAGCCCAGTACCTGTAGTCCTGGTTCGCCTATGAACCGGGACAGATAGGGCGCTCACGTGGCCGCTTGCGGGCGGAGCCAGGCAGGAGGGCCTTAGTCACGGTGGGTAACACCAACCGGGACCAAGTGCATTCCACGCAGTCAGCACTCAGGAGCTGGGTTTTTGTTTTTTTTTGAGAGGGGGGGGGGGGGGGGGGTTAGGGGTTTTGTTAGGGTTAAGTTAGGGTTTCATATTATGTGTTAGCTAGCTAATAGAGAGAAGTGTCCTTCTTATTCTCGTGCTTGGTCGACGCTACGTACTATAGTATAGAGAGGACGCGGACACGCTAGCTAGTAAGACAAATGAAGGAACCATACGTTACAAACAAGAATCGTCATGAAACATCTACAGAGAGAAGGATCGACCTCCTCCTTTCTCCGAGAGATTGGTCGACAACAAGTTTTCGTATATATATCCGCGCTACGAGCTACAGATATTACAATATAAGCATCTCTGACAATCCCTAAATCTGGGTCAAGTGTCACATGGTATTTCCGGCTGGATTGATGAACGTGGTCAAGAAAGAACCCGCCAATTCCTCTTGAATAGCTTTTATGCGATCTGTGTAGGAGTCATCCGAGCTGCCAAATTTAATGGAAAAGGGGAAACAAAAAAAGGGGGTCAAACATATATATGACTGAAACTCAACACAAATGATGGTAATAAATAAAAATTGTGGAATATTATTGCTTCGAAATTCATATTGTTTTTTCAGTCGTAGCCCGGGCTTAGAGGGTCGTTGCGTTGTGATGTACTCGCAAATGTAGAGATTATCCACAAAATTATCCCGCCTTCCTGCCACAACCACTTTACGAGAAATAGAGGTCCATCAAAACTGATAATCAAGCATTAGAAATTGGTATGTGAAACCAGCTAGAATCAATGGGAGAGCGCGGAACAGATAGTAGGGTACTCCCGTTCGGGTGTGGAAATCGCAGCTCCCCCGGCAGTCACGGAGCTTCTGCGGGTGAACACTTTCCAAACCCTGAGAGACAAATGAAAAATAATTATTGATATCAGGAAATGACAAAGTTGCCGATATGGTGCGATAATGATCGATTGAATTCACTTCTGGAGCATTTCAGTCATAGGCCGCATACTCCTTGGATCTTTTCGTATGAGTACTAAGACGGGTTACTAGGTCCCTGCTCCAAAGGCTTAATCTTAGGAGAATAAAGTGGAAGCTGCGCACGCAGCATAACCTCAATTAATTACTATAACCTTCGAGGAATAAGGGAAACGAATATGCCCAGAAGACAGTCACTCACTTGTAAGTTGTTAAGGAAAGAGTATTTGATATTGTTTTAATTTAAGCAATGATGTAGCCAATTTGGCCTCGGTGTCTGTGGATACTTATATTAATGGCCATCATCTATGAGATTGGTAATGACCTAATCTCATAGATTTGTGCATTTCTGCATTCGACGATCTCAATCTGCATATGATAGTGCGATAATTATGATAAAAGCAATGGAAAGAGCTGAGCTATAATAAGA
This sequence comes from Thinopyrum elongatum, assembly GCA_011799875.1. Lineage (NCBI taxonomy): Eukaryota > Viridiplantae > Streptophyta > Magnoliopsida > Poales > Poaceae > Thinopyrum > Thinopyrum elongatum. The sequence continues at coordinate 18,746,793 of CM022298.1, read as the reverse complement.
CTTTAATTACAGAAGTATGAGTACGTACGACAGTAGGCACGTGATGATATTTACGATGGTCCTTTGATGAAAAATCTGAAGAAAGAACTCCTCAAAGGGAACAGACTAAAAGATCATTCCACGAGGTCGTGCTCCTCTTTAACTCTCAGCAGTCAAAATATACCGTCCTAGACGTGAGGTGTCCCATGTTACCACGTATGGAATCTTAGCATCATAGTTGTTACAGGAGGATCCACCAGTCTGACGAGAGAGGCTTCCCGTACTCGTATTGTGTTCGTCCCACCTTATATTGTATCAAAATGTGCATCGTCGGCAGGTAATCACCAGGATTGGTTACGGGCAGCATACCCGGCAGATTTGCGAGATATCGATAGACACATGAGCGGGGGCACGATTGGTTTGCGGTCACCGAGCTGGGGAATTTGTTTCCCACTTCTATGTTCTTGTAAACCTTTGTCCATATTGAAGTAGTTCCCGACCGCGCGCGCTCCTTACACTGCCTTTTTAAGAGCGCGGACATGGTTGTCAACAGGAGGAGGCGGTGGTGGGTCGCTTAAGGTTCTTCAAAGTGCGCTCAATTCATCGGATCTATCTTTCTCCTTCGGAGGTGGATTTTTCTTTGCAAAAGAAGTCCTTCACTGGGCTGGACAGATCTCCGTGTTTTCCTCTCGGTCATTTTCGTTGGTAACTTTTAGAGGCCTGAGAGATGGATCCGAATATGTATTGCTCCGCCTCGGCGTCACTGCTAGAAGTCGGCGAGCGGAGCGGCTGCGGATTGTGCTTCCTTAGTGCGTACGAGGCGGGAGAGGAAGGATCGGATTGAGGCTACGACGCACCGGAGCAGCCGGAGCGGCGAGGCTTGCTTCCGTTGTTGCTGACGAGGCAGAGGAGGAGGCGGGCGCTCGGACGCGCTGGCGCAGGAGGGAAGGAGAAGGAGCGGGAGAGGTGCCGCCAGCGCCGGAGCAGGAGGGAGAAGGAGGCGGAGTTGCCGCCACGCGCCGGAGAAGGAGGAGAAGGAGCGGGAGTTGCCCTGATCCACTCGCCAGAGGAGGAGGCGGAGTGCCCTGATAGCCGGAGGCAGGAGGCGGAGGGCGTCCAGTTCGGAGTTGATGAGCTCCTCTCCGCCATAGACATGGAGTCTTCAGAGCAAGACAATGAGTCTCCCCCTTCACCGGTTAGCGGTGGTCAAGCTGGAGCTCCTCAAAATCCCTCCGTATTTCATCGACCATTCACAAACAGCATCGCTTGTGGAATCGAAGGCAGAGTGAAGTTGCGCCGGGTTGAGGACGGTGCCACAGAGCTGAAAGCCGACTCTTGACTTTGAGGTGCTGCCACGCGTCATAAAGGTGCCAATCTTAGCCTCCGTGATAGCATTCAAGGGGTGTATAGTGGGAGCCGTGAATGAAGGCAGGCTGCGAAGGACCTCGGTGGAAGCCACGCGGCTTCTCCGCTGAGATGGGAGGGGGATCTTCTGGGGGTAGCTACGGCAGGTCGCTGGCTCGAAATAGTAGTGGACTTGTCCTCTAGCGCTCTACCCTTGCAGTCAGCGACTGAGTTCGGCTGCTCCCCTTTCCCTCATCTCCAGGGTTTTGTACGCCCTGCCTGCTGTTGGAACCCAACCTTTCCACGCAACGGGAGCCTGCCGTGCCGTCGTGGGGGTTCGGCCTGGGTGCTCAGGATGCCCGAGGGCCGGGTGGCTCGTCGTTCTCGTCGGTCGGGAAAGATCGCCTTCTGCGCTGCTTTTTGCTTTTTTGTACTGTGGCGATATAATCTGAAGATCTTGACGGGTATTGCAAGTTGCCCTTCGTCCAACGGCACTTCCTGTTTTAGGGTCCAAGGTTCACCCAACCCCGAAGAACAAGTCCTTGAAAGGTCTGGCCATTCAATGTCTCTGGTTCGAACCTTTATCAAGCAGGTCCTTCTCAGCCTGTACCACCAACGGCCGGGCTTTTGAGGTAGCCACCTGACCCGGTGCGATGGTGATACCCTTCTTTGGATCATTTTCTTGGATGTCCCTGACATCTTCTTACTCTTCTCCGAAGTCTGTGGGACACAAAGGCGGGGACGATGATCTTGATCTTCTTCAAACGGCCGGGTGAATTATGGAGTTTCCCTTTGTCACAAACGTTGATTTTCAACTCATTTTTTTCACCTCCTGATAGATCTGCCATCTTCTTAAGAGCATGAGCCTGGACCAAGGCTCTATAACTGGCTTATACGGATCCTCCTCTGGCGGTAGGGTGAAATTTGCCTTCAGCGCGGTCCCAAAGATAATTCTTGCTGCTATCGTTGACACAAGGACACTTGAGGGTCTTCGTCTTTAGGCCTATTCCATGGTGGATGCTGATCGGGATCATTGTTCCCTAACAAGAAACCCCGCACGAGCAGAAAGAAAATGCTTCCTTAGTCCGGGCGGGTTTCAATAGGTTTGGCCATCGCCCGTGATGATGTGATCGTGAAACCTTTCTCCTGGCGCAACTTTCTTCGGCCTCGTCGCGTTACCGAAGGTTTGGCTCGATCCGGAGGGTAGAAAAGAGAAAAGAGAGTTAAGAGGGTTACAGACCCAAACAGATTAATGCATCAATTAGCTAGTCAGCACAGGCTTAATGAATATGAATACCTCGCCGGACTTTTGCAACAGCTCCTTCTCCGTTCGCTCACCGGATGCACCTCATAATCATGTCCTTCCACCTCTATGTTCGATCACAGCGAGCCTGCTTCACTCTCGCTTCCAGACCCTCGGTGTCGTTGAGAAACGATAAGATATCACATCCGCGAGGGATTATGTCCCCCAAACAAAACGGTTTGCTTCGATTGTCTCGGTGCTCCATAGTTTCTGCCAAATATACAACATGACAACTTAATAACAAACATGACGATGGATATAAGTAGTTCAAACGTGTCGACCTAGCTGTAGCTTCGGATATGCGTGGGTCTCCGTTGTGGGTGGCCTCGACAACTCTTCTAGGTTTTGGGTGGCCTAGGCAACACTTCTAGTGTTTGGGGTGGCCTCGACAACGCTTCTAGGGTTTGGGCCGGACCGCCTCTCTCATTAATGTCCGACGTCCGGGACGACAAGGGATTTAACACAAATGACGCCATTTGGATGGCGAAAATGGCCATATGTTTCCTGAATCTCATCTACTTTATATGTAGTCACGTGTATAGTGTCAAAGAATTAAAAAACCATTGACTTCAAATTAGCCGGAAATGACAGGAGTTATAACGGTACGAAGCTCTTTCCAAAGTTGTTTGGAACGGAGTTCCCGGATAGAATAATTCGCTTTTTGGTACAAAGTTCAGCAAGAGGTCATAAAACAAAAATGGGATCAACGTGTGCACAGCCATAATGGGGGCATTCTGATAGAATCTTAAATAGTCAAAATTAAAACTTGGACATATGATCAAAACTTTGATATAGTCACAGCGATATAAAATAATAAATAGACTTGTTCGGTGAGGGGAGGGGGTGGATCGACGTCCCCCTCATGTTCGAAGTGACGGAGTTGGGAGTTATCTTAGCGTTTGGGTGTGCCTCCGAACGTTTGTCGGGTCGGGGCGGGAGGGGGTAGGAGATCGACAACGCTTTTTTTTCTAGGGTTTGGGTGCCGCGAGAGTTGGAAAAAGGAATAGAGAGAGGGGGGCGCAAAATTGCGTACACACACCCTTCCTAATTCACGCCTCTTCATCAAACGCCTCACGATAGCTTACCCCAACATTAAATACCCTACCTCCAAAAGTCCTATCAACAAGAGTGTAAGACTCTTTAACCGCACTACTGTCTACTCCCAACCATTAGCACTTCCAAACTACCCACAAAACTGACCAACCTCTGGGCTGGTACGATATCAGACCACCCCCCTTAATGTCGAAGTTATCGGGGAGGGGTATATCGACAACGACATAAAATATAGCCACAACATAAAAAAAGTCTATGAACATCCATACATACAATAGCCACATACATATATATGGCTATTGAAAAAAAATCATTTCTCATATGAAAAAAATGTATCGGGAGGCGGTATATCGCAAACTTTGACATAAATGATCTTTGATCATGACAAATTTTCATATACATAAAAATCTATGGAACAAAAAATCATTTAAACATCATGAACATAAGAATTCTAACTTTGGCATATTCTTCATATATGAACTACATACATAAATTATACATACATGGAAAAAATTGCTATGAAAAAAAACATTATATATGAAACATTTGTATATACATCCATACTATACATACATCGGACAAAAAATGCTATGAACAAAAACATCAATTGTGATCCAATTTGGCATCGAACTACAACCCAATTTTTCCTTGCTATAAAAAAATTGATGAATTTTTTACACCTTGTAGTCTTCCAAACTAAAACCCTTAAGTCAGGGAAGGGCCAGCCCCCAATTTCACTAGCAAGTCCACCAAAAAATTATGTAGTTTGTCAGCACATACAAATTTTAATAAAAATTGCACTAAGAAGTGTTTCCTTTATTAAAACAACTACATGTTCACTAACATCCAAGGAGAAATCTCTGCAAGTTTCAATAAAACAAAGTTCCCTAGCAAGCCCGAGCATTCATCAAAACACTTGTGGACATGGCTAAAACTTGCAAGAACAACTTCACCCTCATACATACATGGAGGGGAAGGACAGGAGGAGAGGGGGGTGGCAGGGAGAAGGGAGTAACTTGGAGCATGGATTATGGAGGAAAATGTCGCATGGATGAGATTGAAGGAAGGGTCGGGGAGAGTGGAGGGGAGTAGGGGAAAGGGCAGGGGTGAGGCGGAGTTAGGAGTCGAAGGTTAGAGGACAGCGGGGAGAAAGGTATTTCGTACGGCGTAGTTGGGGGCAGGCAGGGCGACCGGGGGCGGATGGCGACGAGGAGCGAGACGGCGACGGCGACCGGCCTGGGGCGGAGGCCGCAGCTGGCTGCGTCGATGAGCTCGTTTCGTCGCGGGGGGCAAAGGTCTATCAAAACTGGAAAATTCACTAGAGTCTGCTTTATAAAATAAGAGCATTAGTCCCGGTTTGTGGCAAACCAACCGGGACCGAAAATGCCCCCTTTGGTCCTGGTTCGGGGCACCAAACCGGGACAAGCTCTCTTTTCATGCAGCCCAGTGTTGCCCACCACCTGGACCAATGCACCCCTTGTGTTCCGTTGGTGCTACCAACGTGGACAAAGGCAGCTGGCGATGGCGCGGTGCGGATAGATGTTTAGTCCTACCTCGGTAGTTGAGAGAGCTCGAGAGTGGTTTATAAGCGCTGCTGCGCCGACCCTCTCGAGCTCCTCTCAACTGCAGGCTTTCGGGTGCCAACTCTGCTACTTTGCCCGTGGCCTGCTGGGCCTCGCGGGCCAGAATCCTGGCCATGGATGGGTTTCTAGTCGTATTCAGGCCTGGTTCCCAGTAGGTGGCATTTTTTTTCTAGTTTTTGTTTCTTTTCGCTTACTTTATTTTATTTTGTTTCTACTACAACAAATATAAACTGTTTTTCAGTGATTCTTTTTGCTTTTAGGTAATAAAAATTATAAACTTGCTGTTAGTGCCATTAGTTTCCAATTTGAATAGTTTAAATTGAATTCTTGAAATTTGTGTGAATCACTAGTTGTGATTAACTTTTACTATAAAAAAGATTTTGGAGTGATTCTTTTCCTGCTTTTAATTATATGTTTTATCTTATATTCAAAAAACGTTTTTGTTACTTTAGTTTCTAACAAAAACATCTTATGATAATTCCTTTTGTATTAAAGTTTCTAACAAAAAAAGTTCTTCATGAAATTCTTTTTTTGCTTTTAAGTTGTGAATAGAAAATACTTATTTGAAACTCCAGACTTTTGTGTGTTCAAAATGAACCATTTTAAAGCCACATCATCAATTTTCAACCCTTTCTGAACTTCATCTGTTATTTTTCATGCATTAATGATTTTTGAGCTAAATGACCCTGAAATTGAAAAGCACTTCACATGAACTCTGAAAGAGGTTGAAATTGGCATCATATCATCATTTCACCCACATAGCATGTGCTAAAAAGTTGAGAGGGTTATGGCAAAAAACTGATGCACTTCGTGTACAAAATGGACAATCTCTTTCGAAGTTATCAGGGTTTCGGACAAAAACTCATCTGTTACAAAGGGATTTCATTTTTTGAACTTATTGAACTCCAGACTTTTGTGTGTTCAAAATGAACCATTCAAAGCCACATCATCAATTTTCAACCCTTTCTGAATTCATCTGTTATTTTTCATGCATTTACTGATTTTTTTGAGCTAAATGACCCTGAAATGAAATTAAAAGCACTTCACATGAACTCTGAAGAGGTTGAAAATTGGCATCATACACATTTCACCCACATAGCATGTGCTAAAAAGTTGAGAGGGGGTACGGAAAAAACTGGATGCACTTTGTGTACAAATGGACAATCCTTTCGAAGTACAGGGGTTTCGGACAAAAACTCATCTGTTACAAAGGGATTTCATTTTTTAAAACTTATTTGAACTCCAGACTTTTTGTGTGTTCAAAATGAACCATTCAAAGCACATCATCAATTTTCAACCCTTTCTGATTCATCTGTTATTTTCATGCCATTCACTGATTTTTTTGAGCTAAAATGACCCTGAAATTGAAAAGCACTTCACATGAACTCTGAAGAGGTTGAAAATTGGCATCATATCATTTCACCCACATAGCATGTGCATAAAATTGAGTTGAGAGGGTTAGCCAAAAAAACTGATGCACTTCGTGTACAAAATGGACAATCTTTCGAAGTATCAGGGTTTCGGACAAAAACTCATCTGTTACAAAGGGATTTCATTTTTTGAACTTATTTGAACTCCAGATTTTTGTGTGTTCAAAATGAAACCATTCAAGCCACATCATCAATTTTCAACCCTTTCTGACTTCATCTGTTATTTTTCATGCATTTACTGATTTTTTTGAGCTAAATGACCCTGAAATTGAAAAGCACTTCACATGAACTCTGAAGAGGTTGAAAATTGGCATCATATCATCATTTCACCCACATAGCATGTGCTAAAAAGTTGAGAGGGTTACGGAAAAACTGGATGCACTTCGTGTACAAAATGGACAATCTCTTTCGAAGTATCAGGGTTTCGGACAAAAACTCATCTGTTACAAAGGGATTTCATTTTTTAAAACTTATTTGAACTCCAGACTTTTTGTGTGTTCAAAATGAACCATTCAAAGCCACATCATCAATTTTCAACCCTTTCTGACTTCATCTGTTATTTTTCATGCATTCACTGATTTTTTTGAGCTAAATGACCCTGAAATTGAAAAGCACTTGACATGAACTCTGAAGAGGTTGAAAATTGGCATCATATCATCATTTCACCCACATAGCATGTGCTAAAAAGTTGAGAGGGTTACGGCAAAAACTGGATGCACTTCGTGTACAAAATGGACAATCTCTTTCGAAGTATTAGGGTTTCGGACAAAAACTCATCTGTTACAAAGGGATTTCATTTTTTTGAACTTATTTGAACTCCAGACTTTTTGTGTGCTGAAAATGAACCATTCAAAGCCATATCATCAATTTTCAACCCTTTCTGACTTCATCTGTCTTCACTTTTTCTTCACTTGTGTCCTTTGCTTATTGCGCCGTAACCATGGATATTCTTCATCGCTTAACAGGGTGCTTGGGTCAGCCTTGACTTTGAAGGGAGGAATTTCATGAAACTTTTCATAATTATCAGACATGTCTGTCTTACCCTTCACTCCCACGATGTCTCTTTTCCCTGAAAGAACTATGTGGCGCTTTGGCTCATCGTATGATGTATTCGCTTCCTTATCTTTTCTTTTTCTCGGTTTGGTAGACATGTCCTTCACATAGAAAACCTGCGCCACATCATTGGCTAGGACGAATGGTTCGTCTGTGTACCCAAGATTGTTCAGATCCACTGTTGTCATTCCGTAATGTGGCTCTACCTGTACCCCGCCTCCTGACAGATTGACCCATTTGCACTTAAACAAAGGGACCTTAAAATCATGTCCGTAGTCAAGTTCCCATATGTCCACTATGTAACCATAATATGTGTCCTTTCCCCTCTTGGTTGCTGCATCAAAGCGGACACCGCTGTTTTGGTTGGTGCCCTTTTGATCTTGGGCGATCGTGTAAAATGTATTCCCATTTATCTCGTATCCTTTGTAAGTCAATACAGTCGAAGATGGTCCCCTGGACAACGAGTACAGCTCATCAGAAACAGTGTTGTCACCTCTGAGACGTGTTTCCAACCAACTGCCGAAAGTCCTGATGTGTTCACATGTAATCCAGTCGTCACACTGCTCCGGGTGTTTGGAGCGCAGAATGTTCTTGTGTTCATCGACATACGGGGTCACCAAGGTAGAGTTCTGTAGAACTATGTAGTGTGCTTGAGACCAAGAATGCCCGTCCCTGCATATTATTGAGTCCCCTCCTAGCGTGCCTTTTCCAGTCAGTCTTCCCTCATACCGCGATTGAGGGAGACCAATCTTCTTAAGGTCAGGAATGAAGTCAACACAAAACCCAATGACATCCTCTGTTTGATGGCCCATGGAGATGCTTCCTTCTG
>CM022298.1:18632961-18737996 GCA_011799875.1 Thinopyrum elongatum | reverse complement strand
CTTTTTGTGTGTTCAAAATGAACCATTCAAAGCCACATCATCAATTTTCAACCCTTTCTGACTTCATCTGTTATTTTTCATGCATTCACTGATTTTTTTGAGCTAAATGACCCTGAAATTGAAAAGCACTTGACATGAACTCTGAAGAGGTTGAAAATTGGCATCATATCATCATTTCACCCACATAGCATGTGCTAAAAAGTTGAGAGGGTTACGGCAAATACTGGATGCACTTCGTGTACAAAATGGACAATCTCTTTCGAAGTATTAGGGTTTCAGACAAAAACTCATCTGTTACAAAGGGATTTCATTTTTTTGAACTTATTGGAACTCCAGACTTTTTGTGTGCTGAAAATGAACCATTCAAAGCCATATCATCAATTTTCAACCCTTTCTGACTTCATCTGTCTTCACTTTTTCTTCGCTTGTGTCCTTTGCTTATTGCGCCGTAACCATGGATATTCTTCATCGCTTAACAGGGTGCTTGGGTCAGCCTTGACTTTGAAGGGAGGAATTTCATGAAACTTTTCATAATCATCAGACATGTCTGTCTTACCCTTCACTCCCACGATGTCTCTTTTCCCTGAAAGAACTATGTGGCGCTTTGGCTCATCGTATGATGTATTCGCTTCCTTATCTTTTCTTTTTCTCGTTTTGGTAGACATGTCCTTCACATAGAAAACCTGCGCCACATCATTGGCTAGGACGAATGGTTCGTCTGTGTACCCAAGATTGTTCAGATCCACTGTTGTCATTCCGTAATGTGGCTCTACCTGTACCCCGCCTCCTGACAGATTGACCCATTTGCACTTAAACAAAGGGACCTTAAAATCATGTCCGTAGTCAAGTTCCCATATGTCCACTATGTAACCATAATATGTGTCCTTTCCCCTCTTGGTTGCTGCATCAAAGCGGACACCGCTGTTTTGGTTGGTGCCCTTTTGATCTTGGGCGATCGTGTAAAATGTATTCCCATTTATCTCGTATCCTTTGTAAGTCAATACAGTCGAAGATGGTCCCCTGGACAACGAGTACAGCTCATCAGAAACAGTGTTGTCACCTCTGAGACGTGTTTCCAACCAACTGCCGAAAGTCCTGATGTGTTCACATGTAATCCAGTCGTCACACTGCTCCGGGTGTTTGGAGCGCAGAATGTTCTTGTGTTCATCGACATACGGGGTCACCAAGGTAGAGTTCTGTAGAACTATGTAGTGTGCTTGAGACCAAGAATGCCCGTCCCTGCATATTATTGAGTCCCCTCCTAGCGTGCCTTTTCCAGTCAGTCTTCCCTCATACCGCGATTGAGGGAGACCAATCTTCTTAAGGTCAGGAATGAAGTCAACACAAAACCCAATGACATCCTCTGTTTGATGGCCCATGGAGATGCTTCCTTCTGGCCTAGCGCGGTTACGGACATATTTCTTTAGGACTCCCATGAACCTCTCAAAGGGGAACATATTGTGTAGAAATACGGGGCCCAGAACGACAATCTCGTCGACTAGATGAACTAGGACGTGCGTCATGATATTGAAGAAGGATGGTGGGAACACCAGCTCGAAACTGACAAGACATTGCGCCACATCACTCCTTAGCCTTGGTATGATTTCTGGATCGATCATCTTCTGAGAGATTGCATTGAGGAATGCACATAGCTTTACAATGGCTAATCGAACGTTTTCCGGTAGAAGCCCCCTCAATGCAACCGGAAGCAGTTGCGTCATAATCACGTGGCAGTCATGAGACTTTAGGTTCTGAAACTTTTTCTCTGCCATATTGATTATTCCCTTTATATTCGACGAGAAGCCAGACGGGACCTTCATACTGAGTAGGCATTCAAAGAAGATTTCCTTCTCTTCTTTGGTAAGAGCGTAGCTGGCAGGACCTTCATACTGCTTTGGAGGCATGCCGTCTTTTTTGTGCCAACGTTGCAGGTCCTCCCGTGCTTCCGGTGTATCTTTTGTCTTTCCATACACGCCCAAGAAGCCTAGCAGGTTCACGCAAAGGTTCTTTGTCACGTGCATCACATCGATTGAAGAGCGGACCTCTAGGTCTTTCCAGTAGGGTAGGTCCCAAAATATAGATTTATTCTTCCACATGGGAGCGCATCCCTCAGCGTCATTCGGAACAGATAGTCCGCCGGGACCCTTTCCAAAGATTACGTGTAAATCATTGACCATAGCAAGTACGTGATCACCGGTACGCATGGCGGGCTTCTTCCGGTGATCTGCCTCGCCTTTGAAATGCTTGCCTTTCTTTCGACATTGATGGTTGGTCGAAAGAAATCGACGATGCCCCAGGTACACATTCTTCCTACATTTGTCCAGGTATATACTTTCGGTGTCAGCTAAACAGTGCGTGCATGCGTGGTATCCCTTGTTTGTCTGTCCTGAAAGCTTACTGAGAGCAGGCCAATCATTGATGGTTACAAACAGCAACAAATGCAGGTCAAATTCCTCCTGTCTGTGCTCATCCCACACACGTACACCGTTTCCATTCCACGGCTGTAAAAGTTCTTCAACTAATGGCCTTAGGTACACATCAATGTCGTTGCCGGGTTGCTTAGGGCCTTGGATGAGTACTGGCATCATAATGAACTTCGGCTTCATGCACAGCCAAGGAGGAAGGTTATAGATACATAGAGTCACGGGCCAGGTGCTGTGATTGCTGCTCTGCTCCCCGAAAGGATTAATGCCATCCGCGCTTAAACTAAACCATACGTTCCTTGGGTCACCTGCAAACTCAGTCCGGTACTTTCTCTCGATTTTTCTCCACTGCGACCCGTCAGCGGGTGCTCTCAACTTCCCGTCTTTCTTACGGTCCTCTCTGTGCCATCGCATCAACTTGGCATGCTCTTTGTTTCTGAACAGACGTTTCAACCGTGGTATTATAGGAGCATACCACATCACCTTGGCAGGAACCCTCTTCCTGGGGGGCTCACCGTCAACATCACCAGGGTCATCTCGTCTGATCTTATACCGCAATGCACCGCATACCGGGCATGCGTTCAAATCCTCGTACGCACCGCGGTACAAGATGCAGTCATTAAGGCATGCATGTATCTTCTGCACCTCCAATCCTAGAGGGCATACGACCTTCTTTGCTGCGTACGCACTGTCGGGCAATTCGTTATCCTTTGGAAGCTTCTTCTTCAATATTTTCAGTAGCTTCTCAAATCCTTTGTCAGGCACAGCATTCTCTGCCTTCCACTGCAGCAATTCCAGTACGGTACCGAGCTTTGTGTTGCCATCTTCGCAATTGGGATACAACCCTTTTTGGTGATCCTCTAACATGCGATCGAATTTCAGCTTCTCCTTTTCACTTTCGCACTGTCTCCTTGCATCAACAATGACCCGGCGGAGATCATCATCGGGCACATCGTATGGTTCCTCTTGATCTTCATCTTCCCCCGTTGCAGCATCATCGTATTCAGGGGGCACATAGTTGTCATCGTCCTCTTCTTCTTCGCTGTCTTCCATCATAACCCCTATTTCTCCGTGCCTGGTCCAAACATTATAGTGTGGGATGAAACCCTTATAAAGCAGGTGGGTGTGAAGGATTTTCCGGTCAGAGTAAGATTGAATCCGTAATGTGGCTCTACCTGTACCCCGCCTCCTGACAGATTGACCCATTTGCACTTAAACAAAGGGACCTTAAAATCATGTCCGTAGTCAAGTTCCCATATGTCCACTATGTAACCATAATATGTGTCCTTTCCCCTCTTGGTTGCTGCATCAAAGCGGACACCGCTGTTTTGGTTGGTGCCCTTTTGATCTTGGGCGATCGTGTAAAATGTATTCCCATTTATCTCGTATCCTTTGTAAGTCAATACAGTCGAAGATGGTCCCCTGGACAACGAGTACAGCTCATCAGAAACAGTGTTGTCACCTCTGAGACGTGTTTCCAACCAACTGCCGAAAGTCCTGATGTGTTCACATGTAATCCAGTCGTCACACTGCTCCGGGTGTTTGGAGCGCAGAATGTTCTTGTGTTCATCGACATACGGGGTCACCAAGGTAGAGTTCTGTAGAACTATGTAGTGTGCTTGAGACCAAGAATGCCCGTCCCTGCATATTATTGAGTCCCCTCCTAGCGTGCCTTTTCCAGTCAGTCTTCCCTCATACCGCGATTGAGGGAGACCAATCTTCTTAAGGTCAGAAATGAAGTCAACACAAAACCCAATGACATCCTCTGTTTGATGGCCCATGGAGATGCTTCCTTCTGGCCTAGCGCGGTTACGGACATATTTCTTTAGGACTCCCATGAACCTCTCAAAGGGGAACATATTGTGTAGAAATACGGGGCCCAGAACGACAATCTCGTCGACTAGATGAACTAGGACGTGCGTCATGATATTTAAGAAGGATGGTGGGAACACCAGCTCGAAACTGACAAGACATTGCGCAACATCACTCCTTAGCCTTGGTATGATTTCTGGATCGATCATCTTCTGAGAGATTGCATTGGGGAATGCACATAGCTTTACAATGGCTAATCGAACGTTTTCCGGTAGAAGCCCCCTCAATGCAACCAGAAGCAGTTGCGTCATAATCACGTGGCAGTCATGAGACTTTAGGTTCTGAAACTTTTTCTCTGCCATATTTATTATTCCCTTTATATTCGACGAGAAGCCAGACGGGACCTTCATACTGAGTAGGCATTCAAAGAAGATTTCCTTCTCTTCTTTGGTAAGAGCGTAGCTGGCAGGACCTTCATACTGCTTTGGAGGCATGCCGTCTTTTTTGTGCCAACGTTGCAGGTCCTCCCGTGCTTCCGGTGTATCTTTTGTCTTTCCATACACGCCCAAGAAGCCTAGCAGGTTCACGCAAAGGTTCTTTGTCACGTGCATCACATCGATTGAAGAGCGGACCTCTAGGTCTTTCCAGTAGGGTAGGTCCCAAAATATAGATTTATTCTTCCACATGGGAGCGCATCCCTCAGCGTCATTCGGAACAGATAGTCCGCCGGGACCCTTTCCAAAGATTACGTGTAAATCATTGACCATAGCAAGTACGTGATCACCGGTACGCATGGCGGGCTTCTTCCGGTGATCTGCCTCGCCTTTGAAATGCTTGCCTTTCTTTCGACATTGATGGTTGGTCGAAAGAAATCGACGATGCCCCAGGTACACATTCTTCCTACATTTGTCCAGGTATATACTTTCGGTTTCAGCTAAACAGTGCGTGCATGCGTGGTATCCCTTGTTTGTCTGTCCTGAAAGGTTACTGAGAGCAGGCCAATCATTGATGGTTACAAACAGCAACAAATGCAGGTCAAATTCCTCCTGTCTGTGCTCATCCCACAAACGTACACCGTTTCCATTCCACGGCTGTAAAAGTTCTTCAACTAATGGCCTTAGGTACACATCAATGTCGTTGCCGGGTTGCTTAGGGCCTTGGATGAGTACTGGCATCATAATGAACTTCGGCTTCATGCACAGCCAAGAAGGAAGGTTATAGATACATAGAGTCACGGGCCAGGTGCTGTGATTGCTGCTCTGCTCCCCGAAAGGATTAATGCCATCCGCGCTTAAACCAAACCATACGTTCCTTGGGTCACCTGCAAACTCAGTCCGGTACTTTCTCTCGATTTTTCTCCACTGCGACCCGTCAGCGGGTGCTCTCAACTTCCCGTCTTTCTTACGGTCCTCTCTGTGCCATCGCATCAACTTGGCATGCTCTTTGTTTCTGAACAGACGTTTCAACCGTGGTATTATAGGAGCATACCACATCACCTTGGCAGGAACCCTCTTCCTGGGGGGCTCACCGTCAACATCACCAGGGTCATCTCGTCTGATCTTATACCGCAATGCACCGCATACCGGGCATGCGTTCAAATCCTCGTACGCACCGCGGTACAAGATGCAGTCATTAAGGCATGCATGTATCTTCTGCACCTCCAATCCTAGAGGGCATACGACCTTCTTTGCTGCGTACGCACTGTCGGGCAATTCGTTATCCTTTGGAAGCTTCTTCTTCAATATTTTCAGTAGCTTCTCAAATCCTTTGTCAGGCACAGCATTCTCTGCCTTCCACTGCAGCAATTCCAGTACGGTACCGAGCTTTGTGTTGCCATCTTCGCAATTGGGATACAACCCTTTTTGGTGATCCTCTAACATGCGATCGAATTTCAGCTTCTCCTTTTCACTTTCGCACTGTCTCCTTGCATCAACAATGACCCGGCGGAGATCATCATCGGGCACATCGTATGGTTCCTCTTGATCTTCATCTTCCCCCGTTGCAGCATCATCGTATTCAGGGGGCACATAGTTGTCATCGTCCTCTTCTTCTTCGCTGTCTTCCATCATAACCCCTATTTCTCCGTGCCTGGTCCAAACATTATAGTGTGGGATGAAACCCTTATAAAGCAGGTGGGTGTGAAGGATTTTCCGGTCAGAGTAAGATTTCGTATTCCCGCATATAGGGCATGGACAACACATAAAACCATTCTGCTTGTTTGCCTCAGCCACTTCGAGAAAATTATGCACGCCCTTAATGTACTCGGAGGTGCGTCTGTCACTGTACATCCATTGCCGGTTCATCTGCGTGCATTATATATAATTAAGTGTGTCAAAAACCATTACAAAACATCATGAATAGATAAGTGACCAAATTAATAGAAGTTCATCATCACATTAAAACCAAAGTACATACATAGTTCTCATTGAACAACATATAGCTCTCCAGAGCATCTAATTAAACCATACATTATTGAAACTATGTAAAACATTTCAATGCAACAACAAATGCGATCATAATCGCAACCAAGGTAACAATTGATCCAACGGCATAATGATACCAAGCCTCGGTATGAATGGCATATTTTCTATACTTTCTAATCTTGAAGCGCATTGCATCCATCTTGATCTTGTGATCATCGACGACATCCACAACATGCAACTCCAATATCATCTTCTCCTCCTCAATTTTTTTCAATTTTTCCTTCAAGTAATTGTTTTCTTCTTCAACTAAATTTAACCTCTCGACAATAGGGTCGGTTGGAATTTCCGGTTCACATACCTCCTAGATAAAAAAAATCTATGTCACGTTGGTTGGCATAATTGTCATAAACAACAAATGAACCAAATAGTTATAAAATATAATATATACCACATCCGAATCATAGACAGGACGAGGGCTGACGAGGGCGGATACCAAAACCATCGCACTATATAATAACAAACAATAATAAAAGTAAGAAAATTATACAAGTATCTATGTAAATCATACAAGTAAGAATTTTTTTCTTTTAGAAAGAAGATAAGAACAAGAGGCTCACCACGGTTATGCCGGCGACGAGATCGGCGCGGGCGATCGACGGCGGTGAAGACGGGGACGGGACGTGACGGACCGCTAAACCTAGACAAATCTTGAGGAAAATGGAGCTTGAAGGTCGAGTTTGAAGAGGAGAAAGCTTAAGTAGTGTTGCTCGGGCATTTCATCGAACACCTCATGTGCATAGGAGGTGACCTAGAGCACCACAAACCCCTCCCCTCGCCGGCCAGAAAAAACAGAGCAGTGGAGTGCTCTGCTCGCGGGCGAGGGGTATATATAGGCACAACATTGGTCCCGGTTCGTGGCTGGAACCGGGACCAAAGGGGCCTTTGGTCCCGGTTCCAGCCACGAACCGGGACCAATGGATGTGGGCCAGGAGCGAGGCCAATTGGTCCCGGTTTGTGTCTGGAACCGGGACCAAAGGGTCCAGACGAACCGGGACCAATGGCCCACGAGGCCAGGCCGGCCCCCTGGCCTCACGAACCGGGACCGATGCCCCCATGGGTCCCGGTTCCTGACTGAACAGGGACTAATGGGCTGGGCTGGCCTGGACCAAAGCCCTGTTTTCTACTAGTGGTCGGCAGTGGCAAGAGGGTTCTCGATATCACCCATCATTGATCGATCGATCTGTGGGAATATTTGTGGGGATCTTTTTTCCGGGGGGGATCTGATTGGTTGTGTATTATGTTGTGGACTTGTGGTTCTCTAGAGTACTCAGCTACATTGTCGTTCTGTGTTAAAACTTGCCTAGCTATCTTAGTGAAGTACTCTGTTACATAATTGTCGTCGATGATATTTAACTAACGTTGTAAGAGTTACATGCATGCAAACGTTTATATATTGATAATCACAAGTGTTGTCGTGGCAGTATTTTTTATTGCCGTGGCAGCGCTTTTGCTGCCTTCATACTAGGTTAATGGCGTGCGGACAAATTGCAAGGACACTAATTTTCGAGCAATGCTACACACACGGGCTATTTTTACAGGGATTCACGGAGTGTCCTAGTTGGTATCTTTTGACTGGATAGAGATTAGGGTGAGGGGCCCACCCCCACTGAAAATTGGGGGGTGGGGGGGGGGGGGGGGGGGGGAGATTAGGTAGGGAAAGAGCCTGTGACAGGCCCGTAAAACTCTGTGACTGTAGGGAAAGAGCCTGTGACAGGCCCGTAAAACTCCGTGAGTTTAGAATTATCGCTAATTTTCTGTCTAGCTTGTGCCGTCGGAATACGTCGAGTGCCAGCTATACATGCATGTGCCACTGATGACTTGCACTTCTGTGCCACGTCAATCAATACCTGTATTAGCGTTCAACATTACCACTAAATTCTATCAGTGACGCCATATTGGTGCGTTGGGTGCCCACGCCACCAAGACACTTTTTGCCATGCCATAATTAGTGTTTCTGCACTAGTGAAACATAAGTATCCATGTGGGAAGTCGGGATAGCGATGGTTGCAACCGGCCGTGAACGTAGCGCGGCCGTGATAACTCAACAATGGAGATGAAAGGCTGGAAAGACTAACCAAAATACCCTTGAAGCCTTAATATACTACAAAAATACTACTGTAGTATTGTTGCATCTAGGCTATTGGACGATAAAAATAAACGGTCTAAAATTGTTTGGTGTATTGTCAGATAACGCCAGATCTAGCATTTTCCATTATTCCCAGGACCAATAACATGAGTGAGCGAGGATCACGTTCAAGAGAGGTGTTTCAGAGAGGATCAAGGGCCTTTCTAGAAGAAGGATTGGTCGTCTTCAATTCGTTCCACAGACGGCTGATCTGCACTCGAGCATCCAGATCTAGGCTTTTTGTCTACAGACTAGTCTCTACTATTAAAGGGGAGTTGGGAATTGTACATTCGTATGCCCAACTCCCCCTTCCCTCAATTGCTCCTTCCTCACATCATGTATTAATTTCAAATCAAATCAAATCTTACCAAAAATCTCAATTAAATCAAAATTTTCCTTGCCTTCTTCTATCCATACCCAAATCTTATTGAAATCTCAATTAAATTAAATCTTCTTTGTCTTTCCCTACCCATCCTAAAATCAAATCAGATGTTACCAAAATCGTCACCCGTCATCTGTTTTGATGCCCACACCAAATTACCAACGAAACTGCTGGGCAGACAATGCAGATTGCATGACAGCTGCACGATGCCCGATCCAGCCGTCTGCTGCCCTATGGTCATATGCATGGACGAGCTGAGCTGCACTCTCGTGCTGACATCACGCACAAAGCATCGTGTGCATAGCACTGCTCAATCACCAATGACGGGCGTCGACTTGCACGAGACCTCTTGTCAGTAGTGTGTAACCAAATGCTGGTCGCCTTCAGCCTGTTCAATGGTGAACAACAAGCTATAACGTGTATGTGGTTGCCCTTGCCTCCCCATACCTAATCATCTATCTGAGATGAGGGGTACATGCCATGATCAAAACCTGATGGCATGTGGGCGGAACATTATTTCACCGATTAAGTTTGTTGTCCCACACGTCCTCCTTAATTAAAATGCCATGGGGCTCGTCTTTTTTCTTTTAAACCCGATGGCTAGGGTTCATGCAGGTTCCCCTGCTCCTTTCTTTCAAGTTTATTTTCTTCGATCGACTTCTAGCAATGAAGCACAAATACTGTTTAACACAACATCGGAGAATAGAGAATTTTGAGAAACAAAATAGACTAGTATATTTATCATGTTCATAATCAAAGCAATCAACATGAAAGTACTAGAATTTGTCTACATCAGCGAGTCTATGATCCTCTGTTCCTCTCTAGCAACTTCGTTCCATTGATGAACTAGGAGCAGTCCCCAGCACACGGAGACGGCCAGGCCGGTATACCCGATGACACGCGAGGCGAGGTACACCGCCGGTGTGGGGGTGTACACTTGGAAGTAGGCCAGGAAGAACGAGGAGCCGACGAGGATGACGGCGTAGAGCAGGTTCCCCCACCATAGGTTTGTGCGCCTGGTGCGCTGGTCGGCGTACGCACTCCCGACGCAGTCGCCGGCGGCAAGCAGGTTCTCGAGATCACCCATCACCGATCACTGATTCTTTTTCCGTTTGCTGATTCTTTTTCCGTTTACAAGAAGACCGGCTGCTGATTCTTTTTCCGTTTTCTTGTACGTGTAGGTCTCTGGAACCGCCTAATGTACGTAATGTCATGCGCGTACACGTCTGTACAATCGGGGATCCACGGTGGCAGCTGATCATTCCCACGGCAGGATTAAAAACGGCTGCAACATGTTCGATTTGCTTTGGAAACCTAAAACTAGCACTCACCAGCATACGGCTCAAAGTTAGACTAGCACTCACCAGCATATAAAAAAAAGATTAGCATTATCTGTATTTATGGTGAAAAAAAAGGGGGCGTGCTACGCGTCCGCCTGCTGATTTTTTAGAAGATCGGCCGGGTCATGAGCCGTCAGATCTGGCGCATCAAGCGGCCGAGCGACATCTCCACCATTGCAACACATGTATTGTTGCAGAATTTTTTACAACAGAGATCTTGTTGCAGAAAAGTTTCGCAACAAAAGTCTTGTTGCAGAATTTTTTTCACAACAGAGGTCTTCTTGTAGATTATTTTTCCAACAGAGATCTTGTTACAGAAATTTTCGCAACAAAGCTCTTGTTGTGGCTTTTTTTTTGCAACAAAGGTCTTGTTGTAGAAAAACAATTTTTGCAACAGAGCTCTTGTTGCAGGTTTTTTTTTGTTTGCAGTAGAGATCTTGTTCCAGAAAAACACACGAGAAGAGAGTCATAGGAGAGAGCACCAAGGGAGCTTGGGCGAGATCTTGTGTGTGTGTGTGGAGAGAGGGGTGTAAGGAGAGAGGAGGAGGGAAGGAGAAAGGGGCTCGCGGTGGAGCGCTATGGGAGGTCGGCTGGGAGAGAGTGAGGGGTGAGTAGAGACAGGGGGAAAGGGAAAGGGAGTTGGTGGGGGCGTCCTCCAGCGGGCCGTCACCACTTAACCTTTCGTATGAGTAAAGGATGCAATGGATGCATCAAGCAGAGGAGAGTAAAGGGAATAGCAGCCGCCACCATGACCCCAATCTGGAGAAACTACTCAAGCCAAGGTCTGTGTTGCTCAAGTGGTACCTCTTCAGCATCAGAGGCGACAGAGTATGGTGGTGGCATTGTGGCAGATGTCGTGGCCGCCGCCCTCGCTGCATGCGGAACGATGGTGGTTGCGACAAGGTGACATCCATGGCCATATTCCAGTGTTCTCCCCTCTTAGTGGGAGTACAGGTGTGCCATGGATCTGGCGGGCGTGTTATTTGATGGTGTCGGCCACGGGTGGCTGGCTAGCTGGTAGTACTCGTGGACACGACATCGGCTGGACGACAGTCATCAGAGTGCTATGGGCGATGAACGGCGGCGGTCATGTCCTCCCTCCGGGTGATCTACTGCCATGGCAAGAACAATAAAGCTAGTTGTGGTGTGTGGTAGCCTCGTCTGATGCAGATCAATCATCGACTGTTACTTTTGAGGATGGCTCGAGGCTGCCAGAGCATCCCGAACTCGGGATTTCAGCAATGCTCGTTATCTTTCTCTCTTGTCAAAGATTCCATCGTGTGTGCGATGACAAGATTCCGCAATTCATTGCCTTTATCTGTCGTCCAGAATCATGTGTGTAAGCTCCTACTAGGATCGTGGAATGTGGAGACGACGACATACGATGACTTTGATTGGGTGGTGCTTCTCGAGCACCCAGTCTTCAGCTAAGATGAAAACCTTAGATTTGAACCTAGTTGGTTATACCTAGCAATGGCGGGGTTGTTGCGCCATTATCCTCTTGGAGGCATTGCTTGGATTTTAATCACACTTGATCTTCAAGGTTAAAATCCACGATTTGGCCTTCAATGGTTGGATTCAACAAAGGAGGGGATTGTGCGACGTTTCCTTTCTGTAGGCATTGTTTTTGAAGAACCTTTCACATAGTCCTTGTGTTGGCAATGGATAGTTGGTCCTGATGGTCGATCGTTGTTTTGATCGCTTCAGGGTTTTTCCTTCTTTTTTCTTCCTCCGCCTAGGCATAGCTTCGGTCTTCTCTGACTTTACTGTTTTCCCGGGTGGTCTTTTGTGCGTGTGTGCATTGATGCTAGTTGTGTGCATACTAGTTATGCAGAGGCCGGGTGTACTCATTGTGTTTGTATTCCTTTGATGCTTCAGTATGAGTTAATAAAGTACACCCTTTATATAAGAAAAAAATCCGCTCTTTTGCAACCAAGCACGAATACTGTTCACGATAGGGAGTTGAGAAACAGAATAGCATGTTCGTTATGATATATCTACACCACTCGTGCATGACCAAATCAATCAACATGGAAGTACTAGAATTTGTCTACATCAACGAGTCGAGGATCCTCTGTTCCTCTCTAGCGACCTCGTTCCATTGATGACCCAGGAAGAGTCCCCAGCAGACGGAGACGGCCATGCCGGTATAGCCGGTGACACGGGAGGCGAGGTACACCGCCGGTCCGGGGGTGTAGACTTGGAAGTAGGCGAGGAGGAACGAGGAGCCGACGAGGATGACGGCGTAGAGCAGATTCCCCCACCATAGGTTTCTGCGACGGCTGCGCTGGTCGGCGTAGGCGGCGGCAAGCGGGTCCTCGATATCATCGCCCATCGTCGATCGATCTGATCTGTGCGAGGATTTGTGGCGATCGTTTCTTTTGAGGATCTAATTAGGTTGAGTATTGTTTATAACTCGACCGGTGGCCCTATTTATTTCTTGTACGTGTAGGTCTCTGAAACAACCTAATGTCATGTACGTACACGTACTCGTACAAAGGCGAGTCACCTGAAGCAGATACGAGAAAGGACTCCCGTCAGCCTCAAATGTGTTCTTTGCTTGTATCAGTCTTCTTTGAGTCAGCCTCAAATGATGGTGGTTGCCGATTTGGACGATGTTTTCCTGCCATTGTCTGACGATCTCTTGGTTAATTTGGTCGATTCTAGACATGTCGTCGAGTCCTTTCTCGATAACTTGCCCAATATGTTTCAGGACAATGTAAATGTAGAATCTGCTCTTGGGCCTGCACTTAAAGCAGCATTCATGGTTATGGTAAGATCCTTGATGGTTTATTATTATTGAAGTATATGTGTTGTTTGTTCTTGTGTGCCCTCTATTACACGATTTAATCTCTGGACATTTATCTCATCACTGTTGTAGGGTCAAATTGGGGGAAAGTTGCTTGTCTTCCAGAGTACATTGCCATCTTTTGGTATTGGCCGTTTGAGACTTCGAGGAGATGATGTCCGTGCATATGGAACAGACAAGGAGCATATTCTGAGGATACCAGAAGATCCCTGCCATAGACAGATGGCTGCCGAGTTCACGAAAAATCAGATCGCTGTGGACATGTTTTCTTTGAGTGACAAGTATTGTGATATAGCTTCCTTAGGTGACAATTCCTTGACAACCTCCGTTGAGAAGTTCCTATAGTATTTCCTATTTGCTCTTACTTACCGTGATATGTATTAATGTGTAGGTTCTCTGGCAAAATATATACTGGTGGTCAGGTGTACCATTATCCATCCTTCCAGGCAACTACTCACGGGGAGAAACTTAAACATGAGCTTAGCAGAGACCTTATTCGGGGGATTGCTTGGTCATCTGTAATGCGTATCAGATGTGGAAAAGGTTTTAGATTTATATCAACAGCTGCATGTTTATCTTATCTTTCTAAATATTTCCTTGCCTTGTTAGTTTAATCAATCTAACTCGCATGACATAATGTTTCTCAGGGGTGTGTTTCACATCATACCGGTCATTTCGTGCTAAGGTCAACAGATTTGTTAGCTCTTCCAGCTGTTGACTCTGATAAAGGTTTTGCGATGCAACTGTCTCTACAGGAGACCCTAATGATCATGCGGACTGTATACTTCCAAGTGGCGTTGCTGTATCCTTTCCTGTCAAGTTGCTTATGCACTGCTCTCTACGTTACAAACAATAACTTGGCAAAATGTTAAAGGAGCACCATTCTCAAGGTTTTTGTTTGCTCTTAGTTTGGTCATACTTAGATCCATGAATATGGTTTGTCAGTAGAGTAGAACTGTAATCCTCACTTTAATCCGCATATGATGTTTGATGTTGCCTGCTGCCATGGGCTTTTATTTTTCACAATATTATTTACGCGTGTGGTTCTTGTGTCCTTAACCACCATAAGATATACATCATCCTCTGGTGAAAGACGTATCAGGGTCACACATCTTGGTGAGATGTATCGTCAAGCAGATACTGGTGCCATTGTGTCAGTGTTTGCTAGAATCGGTTAGTACTAGATTAATGCTCTCCCCGTCCATAAATGTCAATATACATGACTCTGATCACTTTATAGCTTACTAATTATCGCTATCCTGCAGCTGTTGAAAACTCACTGTCTGATAAACTGGACAGTGTTCGACAACAATTACAGTTAAAGCTTGTGAGAAGTTTAAAGGAATACTGGAACCTTTATGTTGTACAGCATCGGATAGGAGGGAGACTGATATATCCAGAATCATTAAGATGCTTGCCATTATACATTAGAATCATTAAGGATTCCCTTGCTATGCGTGGTAGTTATGCTGATCTACTCTTGATGAACGTTGCGCTGCTGGTTTCTGTATGATGATACTGCCTGCAAGAAGGCTGCTCAATTTTATTTATCCATCTCTGTACAGGCTTGATGAAGTATTGACAGTGGTATGCCGCATTTCCTTGCCACGGAACTGATTAAGTACCTTTTATCCAGTGCCACTTGTAGACTTGTTACTTCCAAACTATGCAAGTCAAGTAGGAAGAACAAAAATAACTTGAGTTCTATTTTTTGGTGATGGAAAGAACCAGTTGGCCTGATCAATTAGTTGGCCTTTAATAATTCTTATTCATGAGGTTTTCCCCCTTGTATTTAGGCATATATGTAGTCAAAATGGACAGAACCAGTATAAGAAGTTAAACTGATTAGTTTGCTTAGTTAGTTTGGTAGGACCTCAACCCATTTACTGTTTCCTGCTTCAAAAGTAAGTTTCTATTATAGTTTGTAGAGCCAGCATTAATTGGATTTGAGCTGATTTTAATGGTATATTCGAATGTAACATTTCGTTTAATCTAGTCTATTCATTGTTTTTTCTAACTGAAATAAATGTCATGATTTTCAGGAACCAGATAGGATTGATGGGCCCCTGAAGCGGTTGCCATTAACCTTGCAGTGCCTAGCTACTACTGGATTATATCTTTTTGGCGATGGCTTCACCTTCCTAGTATGGTTAGGTAGGATGCTCCAACCTGAACTCATGAACAATATTCTTGGAGTCTGCTTGGCAAACTTCCCTGATTTATCAAAGGTACCCCCGTTTGCTCTTTGGTAAATAGTATAATCTTGACTTCGGTATGCTCTTGGATGAGAATCAAATATTTTAGTTAATGAAAAGCTCACTGTTAACATGTACTACAATACCACTTCTGATTTGTGCTTCTTGCTGATATCAGGTATCTTGCAGATTCAGTTGAGAGAATGTGACAACAGTCAGTCGAGAAACTTCATGGCAGTACTAAGAGCCCTAAGGGAGAGGGGTTCTTCGCGTTACCATCTACCCCACGTGGTACGGCAAGGCTAGCAGCCCAGCGGAGGCTTCTTGCTTCTGTCCAACCTGGTCGAGGGTCAGATGGCTGGAACAAGCAGTTACATGGGCTGAATACTCCAAGTTCACTGCCAAACACAAAGCTCGTGATGATGCACGGTGGATGGACCAGAAATTTTGTTTTTGTGTAAACTGCTGTAAATTCAGTTCCTGCCAGTCCGGGATCGCTCTCTTTGGTGTAGGGGTTTGTACGCAATAGTATCATCGAGAATTTGTCACAAAGATTGCGTAAACTCTTGTTTCACTGTTGGTACTGTTCTTGATGCAATGGGAAGCACCTTTTTTTACAAATGTTTTGTACTGTAAGTGACAAAAGGATTCAAGATGCCATATTTCCTTTTGGGGCCATCCTCGCAATAGCCTAGGTAATACAAGAACAAAATGTAACAACTACAGAACATAAAAGAATAACACAAGCACAACGCTATGCTGAATGATATCTGGATTAAATATAAGCTCACAGGGGAGCACAACTGTGGCTGAATGTTTGACATAATTATCATGACAATATCTGGATTAACATAAGCTCGCAGGGGAGCATAACTCTGGCTGAATGAACGACATAAGTCTCAGAGGAGCATAACTCTGGCTGAATGAACGGCATAAGTCTCATGATGTCTGGCATAACATAAACTCAGAGGAGCACAACTGTAGGATGAATTGAAACGATAAGTTTGTCGAACTCCTCGGTCCTCGGTCAGCTCCTAGATGGGGCACTCGAACATCTTGTGGAGCTCGAACCCGAAGTTCCAGACATCGTCGTGGAAGGCGGACGGGGGCTCGCGGTGGGCAATGTACACGGCCACATAGGCGAGCAGGATCGCGGCACCGTTGAAGTTGGGCACCTAGTATTCATTTCATCATATAATAAATCAGCAACAATTATCACACAAAACAAGAGCTAGCGTCGATGAGGTAAGAGAGAGTAGGATGTATTCGTACCGCCATGTACAGATCCAGTGTGGCGGCCAGAGACGCACAGAAGGCCGAAGTGATGGCATTGACAAAGCCCAGCAACACCTCGTACAAGGGGTCCATGTTGTCCACCAGCTTCAGATTTGCTGCCTCCACCTGCAGTGGCAATGCAAATTTTGTGAATATATATACTCTGTTGCATATTGACCCAATTAGCACATGTATCAGCAATTCAGAACAATCTTCCTATTCTTGAAGTTAGTGATACTTGAATATGAGCTTGTTGTGTTGCAGATCACTAGTATAAAACAGGGCTTTGGTCCAGGCAGGGCCAGCCCATTAATCCCAGTTCACTCACGAACCGGGACCAAAGGGGGCATCGGTCCCGGTTTGTGAGGCCAGGGGCATTGGTCCCGGTTCGTCTGGCCCCTTTGGTCCCGGTTCCAGCCACGAACCGGGACCAATGAGATGCCTATATATACCCCTCACCCGCGAGCAGAGCAGTGGAGTGCTCTGTTTTTTGGGTCGGCCGTGGGAGAGCTTTGTGGTGCTCTAGCTCACCTCGTATGCACATGAGGTGTTTGATGAAATGCCCGAGCCACACTTAAGTTTTCTCCTCTCGAAGCTCCTTGTCCAAGCTCCATTTTCCTCGAGATTTGTCTAGGTTTGGCGGTCCGTCCTGTTCCGTCCTCGTCCTCACCGCCGTCGATCGCCCGCGCCGATCTCGTCGCCGGCACCACAGTGGTGAGCCTCTTGGTCTTATCTTCTTTGTAAAAGAAAAAAGTTCTTACTTGTATGATTAAGATAGATACTTGTGTAATTTTCTTACTTTTATTATTGTTTGTTATTATATATATTTGAGAGAGGAAGAATGCCGACTGTTGTCGTGGGGGTCGCTTCTGTTTGTTGAGTTTCCTGGTAGTTGCCTTCAATCAATTTTTGATCAACTATGAACATAGGAAATGTCTGACGACGAAAATGATTTCGGTATGTGCGAATACTTCAAAGACGAGCGCGGCCTGTGCGACAGAAATTTCTTATTTGGTGGTAGGCGCTTCAGCATCAAGCTGGATGAGACCTTCGAAGTGGATACAGTAAGTCACAACGACAAGTCTTCTTTCGTAATTAAGCATGACTTCTGCTTCTTTTGCTTCAACTTATAATTTTAATTTTTTACTATTCTACTAGCGTATCCCCTGCCATGCAAGAATTTATGTCTTGGATAAGATTGGTTTCAGTCCTATGGAAACTATGGAGGTAAAGATAGTTCACTTGAGGACCGAGCATGGTTATACTTTTGCCGCAAAATTATACAATGCAGACACCTACACCTATTTTGAATTCAAAAATTGGAGATCACTATGCAAGGCTTATGCACTTGAGCCTGATATGCTTATCACCTTTGATATTCGTCCGGAAGATGATATTGAAGGTAATATTGACATCTGGGTCGATGTGCAGACGCCTCTAGTTCTACCATTATGTGAGTTTGTCAACCATATTTATGTCTTGGATATTGTTTATTCAAAAATAGTTGACAACTAATTTCTATTGACAGCTTATTTCCATTCAAGCAAACATGTCCAGCGCTTGGTAGACATGACCTACTACTGTCCCGGAGCTGAACTAAACTGCGAGGAGATAAGTCATTATGTTTCATGGCTTGAGGATCTTGATACTGTCAAGACAAATTATTTTCCTGGACTTGAAAATCTTAGTACTCAAAACGTGCGACCACTAGCGTGCGTATTGAACTACGGTCATATCTATTTAGGAAAGATGGTAAGATTTTTACTATGTGTCCTCAGTGCATCTTTTGCGTACATTATTTTTTAAGCTAAACTTCATAGCTAAGTATGTTACTACGATTTTCTTCAACAGGGACTCCCAATGATAGTTGTGCCTCATTGGGTCGAGCCTAAAGGTCGCATGGCAATGGTTAGCTTACGGCCAAGACATCCTACATTGCACATGAGTGCATTCAGGATTTCTAAAAGCGAGCAAATCTTAATAGTCAAAGACTGGAGCAAAATTGTGAAGGATCGCAGAGAAGTACTAGGGGGCAGCAATCAGAAGCGCAGCCCACAATTAGGAGACAGGTTCATCTGCATGCTCCAATATGATGAAGCAGGAGTGCTACACATGTTCTATGCTATTTTACCTGAGAGAGAGCAGCAGGAGTGATTAGCTAGCTAGAATGAGTTTGAAGATGATGATGTGCTACACTATGACTATGATGATTAAATAGCTAGTGTTGGTGGTAATGACTATGATGATTATTATTAGCTAGTGTTGGTGGTGATTAGATAGCTACACTATGACTATGATGATTAAATAGTGTTGGTGGTAATGACTATGATGATTATTGGCTTTGAATGGTGCATTTTGAACACACAAAAAGTCTGGAGTTCAAATAAGTTAAAAAAAATGAAATCCCTTTGTAACAGACGAGTTTCCGTATGAAACCTTGATACTTCGAAAGAGATTGCCCGTTTTGTACACGAAGTGCATCCAATTTTTGCTGTAACCCTCTCAACTTTTTAGCACAAACTATGTGGGTGAAATGATGATACCATGCCAACTTTCAACCTTTTCAGAGTTCATTTGTAGTGCTTTTCAATTTCAGGGTCATTTAGCTCAAAAAGAATGAACTAATAGCAAAAAGAATGAACTTAAAATAATCAATTAAAATATTCTGTTACGATCAACTAAAACAAAACTATAATATTCTTCAATAGCAAAAAGAATCAACTAAAAAGCTTTTATAAAACTCTAATAGCAAAAGGAATCAACTAAAAAGCTTTTATAAACCTCTAGTATTTTTGAAACTAAAATTATATAAAATTTATGCAACTAAAAATTATCAAAGTATTTTCTGTTCAAAACATTAATGGCAAAATGAATTTCCATAAAGAATTTTTTTGTTAGAAACTTTAATAGCAAAAAGAATTATCATAAAGAATTTTTTGTTAGAAACTAAAATAACAAAATCTGTTTTTGAATATAATGTTAAAACACAGTAATATTAAATAGCAGGAAAAAGAATCACTCAAAAATCTATTTTTATAGTAAAGTTATTCACAAACTAGTGATTCACACAAATTTCAAAGAATTCAAATTTGAAAACTAATGGCACTAACAGAAAGTTTATAATTTTTGTGACCTAACAGCAAAAAGAATTAAACAAAAACTGTGGTCAAACTATTGTCAAATCTAGTCAAACTGTGATCAAACTATGGTCAAATCTGGTCAAATTATGGTCAAACTATGGTCAAACTACTTATTCAAGAAATATTAGTGTTAATAAATAATTATTGTTTTTTAGAATAATAATTTCAAACTCAAACGGTGCTTAATGCTCAAGTTCAACTCCTAAGGGTTAATAGGATTGACAACTTAGTTTTGTCAGGAAAACAACAAGTGCAGACTTGGAAACTAGGGGGAATAGAACTCGAAAGTTAAGCGTGCTCAGGCTGGAGTAGTGAGAGGATGGGTGACCGGCCAGGAAGTTAGATGATTTGGAATGAGTGGTTCATAATTGAGCAGTGATGAGGGGTGATTAGAGTGGGTGATAGAGATTGAACTATCAAATAATTCAGAAATTTGAAAATAAGAAAATATTCAAAAAAAATTCAAAATTTTATTTATCAAAAAAATTCAGAAAAAGAAAATTTCAAAAAAATTCCTCTAGTCCCGGTTGGTTTTACCAACCGGGACTAAAGGTGGAGCTCCAGAGAGCGGCCACGTGGAGGGCCTTTAGTCCCGGTTCGTAACACAACCGGGACTAAGGGGGGGGGGGCCTTTAGTCCCTACGCTTTAGTCCCGGTTTGCGAACCGGGACAAATGAGCCTTATGAACCGGGACAAATAAGCCTTTTTCTACTAGTGGATTGACACCAGCTATTACATGCATCAGCCATCCAGGACAAGCTTCCTATTCTTGAAGTTAGCGATACTAACCATGTTGAAAATGGCAAAGCCGTAGGCGAGCAAGGCTGCGATGGCGGCGACGCCGGACATGAAGGGGGTGTCGACCACCTTGGTGAAAACGAGGCAGGGGAGGACGGCCGACGCTAGGAGGACCGGAGCGAGCGCGTAGAGAGCATGGCGGCGCACGGTCCCGACCGCAAACCAAACGAAGGCACCCACATAGGCCAGCTGGAGCAGTGTTGAGACCCCTCGTACAGGAACAGGAGGAGGCCAAGCAACGCCTAGGCCGGCGATCCGGCCGGGCGCGCCGCCGCATCGGCATCGATGATGCCGTGCCGTCCTACTGGTGCACCACTAGCATGCTAAGCACACGGGAGCGCGCGAATGGACACTACCGGCCTCCCCATCCCGATCCCCATCCCATGAATGGCAGCAAAGCAAGCAAATCCGCCACCTTTTTCAAGTTGAACCAACAACACCTACGCCGGCCGGGTGCTACTGCTTGCTCGGCGCGCGCACAGCGCCCCCGGATCGATCGAACCAAGAGAAAAAAGTAGCGACTTTTCAACCCGACCGGCCCCAACACCAAGGCGCGGGCACGTACGGGGCAGCACCTGCGCCGGCGATCGATTCCGCCGGCCGGGTGCTGCTGCATCGGCGCGCACACACTACACCTACACGCAGCGAGCGCCCCCATCGAATCCATCCAAGGCAGAAACAGAGAAACCTACGGAACCCGACGCCGACCGGCTCCAACGCGCCCACGAATCGGCAGCAGCATGCACAGGCAGCACATCATCGGAGACGGGAGGGGAGATCGAAGGAAGAGCACACTCACATGGGCGCCAGGGAGAGCAGGAAGGCGGTGCAGTTGCCAAGGATGGCGAAGCCCGTGAGCACCACCTCCGCCACCTTGGTGCGGCCGGCGACCGCGACCCCCGCCAGCAGGCCCCTCCCGCCGACGCCGGGCACTATGTACGACGGCATGGTTTCCTCAGGCTAGATGTGGCGGCCCGGTGGGGGAAATGGAGGGGGTGGGGAGGGAGAGACAGGGCAGGCAGGCCGGGGGTTTATGACGGAGGGGGTTTGTGGCTGGGTCTCCGGCCGCCTCTCCCACACCGCGCGCGCCACCCATCTTTTCTCTTTCACAGTCTACTTTTACTTTAATGACGGTATCAAATATACGTATGCTAATTCGAAATTCGAAGGGAAGCACGAGCCCGCGCGATTTCCATTCCCTTTCCCGTGTGTCCAACGGAATTTTTGTACATCAATCGCCAGTAGTATGATTAATCAGCCGAGCATCTCCAGTTCTCCATTAGAGCCTCTGCACGTCGTCCCCTAAAATGGCCCGCGAAATTCTAGACCAACCTGTCCGGATGAAGTTTGCCATCCAACACCGTCCTGCATTAGTTCGCATCCACGCGTCCGTTTTCTCGCAAACCATAAGCAAACTAGGGGCCCTTTGTGGGAGTCTGAACCTTCGCCACATAGGACTCCGACACCCCCGGCACACCCAAACCACATCGGGGGCCCGTGTTTCCATCCCTTCCGCCTTGCTTTGCATCCGCTTCCTCCCAGGCTGACGCCGCCGCTGTACCACACAAGCCGCCTGCCAAGCCCTTGTTGGACCTACGTGACTTTCGCTGCTCCGCCCCGTCACCATGCCGCTATTCCACCTCTCGTTCGTCCGCCGCCCAGGTACCATCCCGCATGCGGATGACATTCGCGGGGTCACCATGCCTGACGAGTGTTTGATGAAATGATCATCCTATTTTTTTTGACAATTTTTCTTCCTTTTTGAACCAATGGATTCATACATGGAGTACTTACATTGAGTCGTCCGACGAGGAGGATTATGCGGATGAAACAGTGACGATGTAGGCGGTCCTTGCAAACACGGAGCATGCGAAGAGCATGTTATCAATTTCAAGGGATCGATCAAGGGTCATCGAATTCTAAACGGATTATGGCATAGCGGTATTTGACGTTGATGGATGACTACTTTGCCCCGATGCCCTATTCGCGAACAATTTTTGCCGGCACTTTTGGATGCGAAAAAATGCGTTCGATCACCTGTAAAATGGCGTCCAGGCCTACGATGACTACTACTTCTTCTTGAAGAAGGATGTTGTAGAAAGAATTGGATTCTCTGGTTACCAGAAGTGCATGGCTGCATTGCGGATTGCATATGGCATGACTGCAGTTTTGTGGGACGAGTACCTCCCGATGTCTGAGAGCACATCCACATACGTTATGGTCAGATTTGCTACTGCTTTGGTCGAAGTGTTCGGACCTCTGTACTAGAGAGAAGCAATTGTCGCATACACCAAAAGGCTCATGACACTCTCAAAAGCAAGACGATGGCAATGCATGCTCGGATGTCTTGATTGAAGATGGAAGAACTGACCATATGTTCTACAAGGGTAATATCAGGGCCATGTTAAGAAGTCCACCATCATTCTTGAAGAAGTTGCATCACGTGACCTCTGCATTTGGTATGCTTTCTTTGGTATGCCCGGGTCTCACAATGACATTAATGTGCTACAGCGGTCTCCATTGTTTGTTAGGCTGACTAAAGTACAATCTCCTCCAGGCAACTACACTGCCAATGGCATGAATACAATATGGGCTAGTATTAGATTGACTATCTATCCTCCATGGGCAACCTTGGTCGAGACCATGTCTAAGTCAGTTGGTCAGAAAAAACCTCATCTTTCCTAAAGACAAGAAGGAATTAGAAAAGATGTGAAGAGGGCATTTGGAGTGCTCCAAGCCTGTTTTGTAGTTGTTCGAGGACGTGCAAAAGTATGGGATCATGCATAACATGATCGTGGAGGATGAGGGTGAAGATGCCGCTGGAGGTCTGGAATTTGAGAACATGGGTGATCCTATACAACTTCCAAATCAGAATCGGGCCACGTTTGATGAGTTTGTCCAAATGCATCAACAAAGTCGACATCGAGCAACTCATGACCAGCTTAAGGAAGATCTGATTGAGCATCTGTGGGCACTTAAAGGAGACAACTAGAACATATATATGTGTGAGTTGAATTCAAATATTAACTATTTTATTTCATAGCTTAGTTGGATTGTAATATTTACATTTGAACTAGTGTCACATTTGAATATTTTCACTCATCAAAATTTGATATGCTATTATTTTGAGTGCTGCAAACTTTAAAAAAAGCAGATGTTTGGGGGACAAGACTGGATGGCCAGCTCCCCTATCCATCCCCGGGGACGAGTCCAGACCAGGTCGCAAACAAATAGTGTGTCCGTTTTAGTGGACACGTTGGAGATGCCCTTAGCACATAAATCCGGTTTACTATCCCAAAAATTGTCTCCAACAACGTAGCATATAAATGAGTCATTTACGGACGCGCCACGAATCCGAGATGTCGGATCGTGGGTTGTTGCCGACTCGGCCGCGGGTCAAGCCACGTCTCCCTTCCCATCCATGCCTATATATTGGAGGCGTCAGTAACCCTAGCAGCAATAAGATCAAATGGCATCTACCTCCTTTCGCGCACCAACCGTCGTTCCATCCACTGCTACTGCTTTCGGCGATCCCATCCCGTCAGCCGTGTGCATGGCTGTACTGGAGAGCAGGCCCCTGGAACCCCGCCCTTTGCGATCCTGCACCGGGAGATGAGCGATTTGGTTTTGGGGGAGTGTCTCTGACACCACTGCCCGTCGCCGTTCGTCTTCGTTTGCAACTTCGACTACTTCCTCGTCTTCCTCGAGATCACCATGAGTCAGCAATCCGAAATTGACAAGAAGGCTGCCAAGGACAAGGCTGCTTAGGAGACTGCCGGCGCCGCCGCGGCTATCACTTGGCCGACTAGAGGGTATAACTTGTTTATCCCTCTCCTATTTGATTCCTGTGTTTGGCTTGCTTGTTGTTTATGTAGATGTATCTGTTATTTGCATATGACGAGCTTGGATGGTTAGATACCAGTACAAGATTAATACTGTAAATGCCATATTTATAATTTATTTTTGGATTAGATTATTCAAAAATTACTAATTTATCCAATAGTAGATTGGCGCCACCGCCGCCGGGATGCAAGAACCCTTGTCCTTTGTTTGCTTTTTTTTTTACATGGGAGTCGTTTGTTTGCTTGAGAGGAAGGCTATACGAATACTGTTTAACAAAACAATTGATAAGGAGTTGAGAAACATAATAACATACAGAACAGACATGCATGCATGATCAAATCAATCGACATGAAAGTACTAATCTATATTTTATGTTTACATCAACGACTCTATGATCCTCTGCCCTGTTCCTCTATAACAACCTCGTTCCATTGATGAACTAGGAGGAGTCCCCAGCACACGGAGACGGCCATGCCGGTCCGGCGGTGGACGGTTCGAAGTATGCCAATATGATCGACGAGCCGACGAGGATGATGATGTAGAGCAGATTCCCCCACCATATGTTTCTGCACCTGCTGTGCTGGTTGGCGTACGCACTCCCGACACAGTCCACTAGTAGAAAAAGGCCCATTTGTCCCGGTTCAAAAGGCCCATTTGTCCCGGTTTTCGAACCGGGACTAAAGGGTCGGGACTAAAGCCCAGTACCTTTAGTCCTGGTTCGCCTATGAACCGGGACAGATAGGGCTCCACGTGGCCGCTGCGGCGAGCTCAGGCAGGAGGGCCTTTAGTCCCGGTTGGTAACACCAACCGGGACCAAAGAGCATCCACGCGTCAGCAGCTCAGGAGCTGGGGTTTTTGTTTTTGTTTTTTTGAAAGGGGGGGGGGGGGTGGTTTGAGGGGTTTGTAGGGTTAATTTAGGGGTTTATATATTTGTTAGCTAGCTAATAGAGAGAAGGTGTCCTCTCTTATCCTTGGTCGACGCTACGTACTATACGTATAGAGAGGACTCGACACGCTAGCTAGTAAGCAAATGAAGGAAACCATTAAGTACACAAGATCGTCATGAACATATATAGAGAGAAGTGATCGACCTCCTCCTTCTCCGAGAGATTGGTCGAACAACAAGTTTTCGTATATCTATCCGACGCTACTAGCTACATATATACAATATAAGATCTCTTACAATCCCTAACATCTGATGTCAAGTTTCACATGGTATTCTCCGGCTGGATTGATGACGTGGTCAAGAAAGAATCACGCCAATTCCTCTTGAATTGCTTTTATGCGATCTTGTGGTAGGAGTTCATCCCGCAGCTGCCAAATCTAATGGAAGAAGGGGGTCAATACATATATATGAATGAAACCCAACACAAATGATGGTAATAAAATAAAATTGTGAATATTATTGCTTACGCACTTCATATTGTTTTTCAGAGTAGCCCCGCTTAGAGGTCGTCGCGTTGTAGATGTACTCGCAAATGTAGTATCCACAAAAATTATTCCCGCCTTCCTGCCACAACCACTTTACGAGAAATAGAGGTCAATCAAACTGATAATCAAGCATTATAAATGGTATTGATGAAACCAGTTAGAATCAATAGGAGATGCGCGGAACTAGCTAGTAGTACTCACTTTCAGGTGTGTAAATCGCAGCTCCCCCGGCAGTCCCGGATCTTCTGCGGTGAACACTTTCCAAACCTTGCGAGACAAAGAAAATAATTACTTGATATCAGGAAATGAACAAAGTTGCCGATATGGTGCGATAATGATCGATTGAACTTACTTCTGGAGCATTTCAGTCATGGCCGCATACTCCTTGGGATCTTTTCGTCTTGAGTCTAAGACGGTTACTAGTCCCTGCTCAAGCTTAATCTCTAGGAGAATAAAGTGGAAGCTGCGCACGCATGCATAACTCATCAATTACATTACTATAACCTCGAGTAATAAGGGAAACCGAATATGCAGAAGACAGTAACACTCACTTGAAGTTGTAAGGAAAGAGTATTTTATCTTTGTTTTAATTTTTAAGCAACCATTGTAGCAAGTTGGCCTCGGTTTCTTTCGGATTATATTTAATCGTCCATTCATCTATGAGATTTGTGTTAATGAACCTAATATCATAGATTTGTGCATTTCTGCATTCGACGATCTTCAATCTGCATAATATAGTGAGGATAATTATATATACATGCAATGAAAGAGCTGAGCTATATATAGAGACTTAATTACAGAAGTATAGTACTTACAGACAGTAGCAAGTGATGATTATTTTATCGAGGTCCTTTTGATTGAAAATCTAGAAGAACTCCTCAAATGGAACAGACAACAGATCAATTCCAACGAGGTCGTGCTCCTCTTTAACTCTCAGCGTCAAAATATCCTTCTCAGACTTGCAGGTGTCCATGTACCACTTATGGAATCTTCGCATCATCGTTGTTACAGGAGGATCACCAGGTCTGACGACAGGCTTCCCGTACTCGTATTTGTGTTCGTCCACCTCTATTGTATCAAAATGTGCATCGTCGGGCAGGTAATCACCAGGATTGGTACCGGGCAGCATCCCCGGCAGATTTGCGACGATATCGCTAGACACCTTGAGCGGGGGGCACGATTGGTTTGCCTGTTCACCGAGCTGGGGAATTTTGTTCCCACTTCTTTGTTCTTGTAACCTTTTGTCACTTGAAGTAGTTCCCGACCGGCGCGCTCCTTCCACTGCCTTTTTAAGAGCGCGGACATGGTTGTCATTCGGCGGAGGCGGTGGTGGTCGCTTCAGGTTCTTCAAAGTGCGCTTCAATTTCACCGGATCTATCTTCTCCTCCGGAGGTGGATTTTTCTTTGCAAAAAAGTCCTTCACTTGGGCTTGACAGATCTCCGTGTTTTCCTCCTCGGTCATCTCGTATGGTAACTTCTCTAGAGGCTTGAGAGATGGACCGAATATGTATTGCCTCCCGCCTCTGGCTGTACTGCTAGACGTCGGAGCAGCCGGAGCGGCTGCGGCTGTCTTCCTTCGTTGCTTACGAGGCGGAGTGCTACGACGCACCGGAGCAGCCGGAGCGGCGATGGCTGTCTTCCGTTGTTGCTGATGAGGCGGAGGAGGAGGCGGGCTGCTTGGATGCGCTGGCGCAGGAGGAGAAGGAGGCGGAGTGCCGCCACGCGCCGGAGCAGCTGGAGAAGGAGGCGGAGTGCCGCCACGCGCCGAAGCAGGCGGAGAAGGAGGCGGAGTGCCGTGATCACTCGCCAGAGGAGGAGGCGGAGTGCCCTGACTCGCCGGAGGAGGAGGCGGAGGCGTCTAGTTCGGAAGGTTGATGAGCTCCTTCCGCCATAGACATGGAGTCTTCAGAGCAAGACCCAGCTGAGTCTCCCCTTCACAGGTAGGGTGGTCAAGCTGGAGCTGCTCAAATCCCTCCGTTATTTCATCGACCATCACAACAGCATAGCCTTGTGGAATCGGAAGGCAGTGAAAAGTTGCGCCGGGTTGAGGAGGTGCAACAGAGCCGACAGCCGCCTTGACTTTGAGGTGCTGCCATTGCGTCATAAGGTGGCAATCTTGAGCCTCCCTGATAGCATCCACGGGGTAGCTGGGAGCCGTGAAGTCAGGCTGCTGAAGGACCTCGGTGGAAGCCACGCTGCTTCTCCGCTGAGATGGAGGGGTATCTTCTGGGGTAGCTCCGGCAGGTCGCTGGCTCTGAACTAGTAGTGCTTGTTCCTCTAGCGCTCGTACCCTTGCAGTCAGCGACTGCAGTTCGGTCTGCTCCACTTTCCTCCTCCTCTCCCGAGTTTTGTAACCGCCTGCGCTGGGAAACCCAACCTTCCACGCAACGGAGCCTGCCGTGCCTCGTGTTCGTCCTGGGTGCTCAGGATTCCCGAGGGCCTGTGTGAGCTCGTCGTTCTCTCTGTCGGGAACGAACGTCCCTTCCTGCGCTGCAGCGATATACTTCTGAAGCTTCTTGACGGGTATTTCAAGTTGCTCCTTTGTCCAACGGCACTTCCCTGTTTCAGGGTCCAAGGTTCCCCCAACCCCGAAGAACCAAGTCCTTGAACGGTCTGGCCAGTTCAATGTCTCTGGTTCGACCCCTTTATCAAGCAGGTCCTTCTCAGCCTTGTCCCACAACGGCCGGGCTTTGAGGTAGCCACCTGACCCCGTGCGATGGTGATACTCCTTCTTTGCATCATTTTTCTTGTCTGTCCCTGACATCTTCTTACTCTTCTCCGATCTCTTGTGGGCCACAAATGCGGGCCAGTGATCTCTTATCTTCTCAAATCGGCCGGTGAATTCTGGAGTCTTCCCTTTGTCGACAAACGTTGATTTCAACTCATTCTTCCACCTCCTGAATAGATCTGCCATCTTCTTAAGAGCATGAGCCTTGACCAATGGCTCTATAACTGGCTTATCCGGATCCTCCTCTGGAGGTAGGGTGAAATTTGCCTTCAGCGCGGTCCAAAGATCATCTTTCTGTCTATCGTTGACAAAAGACACTTGAGGGTCTTCGCTCTTAGGCTTATTCCATTGGTGGATGCTGATTGGGATCATGTCCCTAACAAGAACCCCGCACTGAGCAGAAAATGCTTCCTTGGTCCGGCTGGGTTCAATCGGTTGGCCATCGCCCTTGATTGCTGTGATCGTGAACCTTTCATCCTGGCGCAACCTTTTCTTCGGGCCTCGTCTCGTTACAGAAGTTTGGCTCGATCCGGAGGGCTAGAAAAGAAGAAAGAAGAGAGTTAATATGTGTACATACCAAAACAATTAATGCATCAATTAGCTAGTCAGCACAGGCTTAATTAATATATATACCTCGCCGGACTTTGCAACAGCTCCTTCCTCCGTTCGCTCACCGGAGCCATCATAATCATGTCCTTCCACCTCCATTGTTCGATCACCGGAGCCTACTTCACCCTCTCCTTCCAAACCATCGGTGTCGTTGAGAAACGATAAGATATCACCTCCGCCGAGGATTATGTCCCCCAACAACTGTTCTGCTTCGATGTCTTGGTGCTCCATAGTTTCTGCAAATATTACAACATGGCAATTAATATACAAACATGACAGATGGATATATTAGTTCAAACGTAGACCTAGCTAGCTCGACGCTTCTACGGTTTGGGGTGGCCTCGACAACTCTTCTAGGGTTTGGGGTGGCCTAGGCAACACTTCTAGGGTTTCGGGTGGCCTCGACAACGCTTCTAGGGTTTGGGCCGGACCGCCTCTCTCATTAATGTCCGACGTCCAGACCGACAAGGGATTTAACAAAATGACGCCATTCTGGATGTGCAGAAAATGGTCCATATTTTTCCTGATCTCATCTACCCTTCTATATGTCACGTTGTCTAGTGTCAAAGAATTCAAGAAAACCATGACTTCAACATAAGCCGGAAATGACAGGCGTATAACGGTACGAAGCTCTTCAAAGTTGTTTTGGAACGGAGTTCCCGATAGAATAATTCGCTTTTTGGTATAAAGTTCAGCAAGAGATCAGAAAAAAAATTGGATCAACTTGTGCACATCCATAAATCTAAATATGTCAAAATTCAAACTTTGACATATGATCAAACTTTGATATATGTCCACCGCGATATAAAATAATACATAGACTTGTTCGGGCGAGAGGGGGTTGATCGACGTCCCCCCTCATGTCGAAGTTACCGGAGTTATCTTCTAGCGGTTTGGGTGGCCTCGAGAGTTTGTCGGGTAGGGGTGGGAGGGGGTAGGAGATCGACAACGCTTTTTTTCTAGGGTTTGGGTGGCCTCGAGAGATGGTCGCCCGGTATACCGAGAGGGGGGTGAACATTTTACCTTAGTAACTTAGAAAAAAAATGTTATCGAGGAGGGGGTACGTATATCGACCCCCCCCCCCCCTCATGTCGAAGTTATCGGGGAGGGGCTATATCGACAACGACATACATATAGCCACATACATATAAAAAAATTCTATGAACATCCATACATACATATAGCCACATACATATATATGGCTATGAAAAAAAATTCATCATATAAAAAAAATGTTATCGGGGAGGGGGTATATCGCAAACTTTGACATAAATGACTTTGATCATGCACAATTTTCCTATACATAAAAATTCTATGAACAAAAAAATCATAAAAATTCTATGAACATAAAAATTCTAACTTTTGCATATTCTTTGCATATATGAACATACATACATAAATTATACATACATGGAAAAAAATTGCTATGAAAAAAAAACATCATATATGAACATTTTGTATATACATCCATACATACATACATACATGGACAAAAAATACTATGAACAAAAACATCAATTTTGGTCCAATCTTGGCATCGAACTACAACCCAATTTTTCCTTGCTAAAAAAATTATGAATTTTTTACATCTTGTAGTCCTTCCAACTAAACCCTTAAGTCCAGAAGGGTAGCCCCAATTTCATCTAGCAAGTCCACCAAAAAAATTCATGTAGTTTCTGTCCAGCACTAAATTTTAATAAAACTTGCACTAAGAAGTTTTTCCTTTTATCAAACCAACTTAACCATCTTCACTAACATCCAAGGAGACATCATCCTGCCAAGTTTCACATAAAACAAAGTTCCCTAGCAAGCCCTAGCATTTCATCAAACACCTTGTGGACATGGCTAAAACTTTGCACTGAACCAACTTCACCATCATCACATACATGGAGGAAGGACAGAGGAGAGGGGTGGGAGGGAGCAGGGAGTACCGGCCTGGCCGGCGGGCACTGGTGCGGCAGCGTTGACGGCAGGGTAGGGGCGTGGCGGGGCGTCGGGGCAGGGCAGGGGTGCGGCGGCGTTGGCGTCGAGGTCGAGGCAGGGGCGCACGGCGTCGGCGTCGGGGCATGGCAGGGACACGGGGCGACGGCGACGAGGAGCGGGCGGCGACGGCGACGGCGACCTCGGGGCGGCGACGGCGAGCACGGGCAGCCTGGCGGCGTCGATGAGCTCGGCGTCGTCGGGGGGCAAATGTTCGATCAAAACTGAAAAATTCCTAAGTCCTGCTTATATACACAGAGCATTAGTCCCGGTTTGTGGCACCAACCGGGACGAATGCCCCACTTTGGTCCTGGTTCGTGGCACCAACCGGGACCAAAGGTCTCTTTTCAGCAGCCCAGTTGGTGCCACCAACCGGGACCAAAGCACCCCTTTTGTTCCGGTTGGTGCTACCAACCGGGACCAAAGGCCTGGCGCTGGCGCGGTGCGGTGGGATGTTGAGTCCCACCTCGCTAGTTGAGAGAGCTCGAGAGTTGTTTATAAGCGCTGCTGCGCCGACCCTCTCGAGCTCCTCTCAACTGTAGGCTTTCGGGCCTACTCTGCTACTCTTGCCCGTGGGCCTGCTGGGCCTCTGCGGGCCTGAATCCTGGCCCATGGATGGGTTTCTAGTCGTATTCAGACCGTGGTTGCCCAGTAGGTGGCATTTTTTTTTTCTAGTTTTTTTGTTTTCTTTTCTGCTTTATTTATTTTATTTTGTTTCTACTTACAACAAAATATAAACTGTTTTTGAGTGATTCTTTTTGCTTTTAGGTAATAAAAATTATAAACTTGCTGTTAGTGCCATTAGTTTTCCAATTTGAATAGTTTAAATTTGAATTCTTTGAAATTTGTGTGAATCACTAGTTTGTGATTAACTTTCTATAAAAAAATAGATTTTGGAAGTGATTCTTTTTCCTGCTATATTATATTACTGTTTTTATCATTATATTCAAAAACAGTTTTTGTTACTTTACTTTCTAACAAAAAAAATCTTTATGATAATTCCTTTTGTTATTAAAGTTTCTAACAAAAAAAGTTCTTCATGAAAATTCTTCTTGCTTTTAATGTTTTGAATAGAAAATATTTATTTGAACTCCAGACTTTTTGTGTGTTCAAAATGAACCATTTAAAGCCACATCATCAATTTTCAACCCTTTCTGACTTCATCTGTTATTTTTCATGCATTTACAGATTTTTTGAGCTAAATGACCCTGAAATTGAAAAGCACTTCACATGAACTCTGAAGAGATTGAAAATTGGCATCATATCATCATTTCACCCACATAGCATGTGCTAAAAAGTAGAGAGGGTTACGGCAAAAACTGGATGCACTTCGTGTACAAAATGGACAATCTCTTTCGAAGTATCAGGGTTTCGGACAAAAACTCATCTGTTACAAAGGGATTTCATTTTTTTGAACTTATTTGAACTCCAGACTTTTTGTGTGCTGAAAATGAACCATTCAAAGCCATATCATCAATTTTCAACACTTTCTGACTTCATCTGTCTTCACTTTTTCTTCGCTTGTGTCCTTTGCTTATTGCGCCGTAACCATGGATATTCTTCATCGCTTAACAGGGTGCTTGGGTCAGCCTTGACTTTGAAGGGAGGAATTTCATGAAACTTTTTATAATCATCAGACATGTCTGTCTTACCCTTCACTCCCACGATGTCTCTTTTCCCTGAAAGAACTATGTGGCGCTTTGGCTCATCGTATGATGTATTCGCTTCCTTATCTTTTCTTTTTCTCAGTTTGGTAGACATGTCATTCACATAGAAAACCTGCGCCACATCATTGGCTAGGACGAATGGTTCGTCTGTGTACCCAAGATTGTTCAGATCCACTGTTGTCATTCCGTAATGTGGCTCTACCTGTACCCCGCCTCCTGACACATTGACCCATTTGCACTTAAACAAAGGGACCTTAAAATCATGTCCGTAGTCAAGTTCCATATGTCCACTATGTAACCATAATATGTGTCCTTTCCCCTCTTGGTTGCTGCATCAAAGCGGACACCGCTGTTTTGGTTGGTGCTCTTTTGATCTTGGGCGATCGTGTAAAATGTATTCCCATTTATCTCGTATCCTTTGTAAGTCAATACAGTCGAAGATGGTCCCCTGGACAACGAGTACAGCTCATCAGAAACAGTGTTGTCACCTCTGAGACGTGTTTCCAACCAACTGCCGAAAGTCCTGATGTGTTCACATGTAATCCAGTCGTCACACTGCTCCGGGTGTTTGGAGCGCAGAATGTTCTTGTGTTCATCGACATACGGGGTCACCAAGGTAGAGTTCTGTAGAACTATGTAGTGTGCTTGAGACCAAGAATGCCCGTCCCTGCATATTATTGAGTCCCCTCCTAGCGTGCCTTTTTCCAGTCAGTCATCCCTCATACCGCGATTGAGGGAGACCAATCTTCTTAAGGTCAGGAATGAAGTCAACACAAAACCCAATGACATCCTCTGTTTGATGGCCCATGGAGATGCTTCCTTCTGGCCTAGCGCGGTAACGGACATATTTCTTTAGGACTCCCATGAACCTCAAAGGGGAACATATTGTGT
Organism: Thinopyrum elongatum; assembly: GCA_011799875.1. NCBI lineage: Eukaryota > Viridiplantae > Streptophyta > Magnoliopsida > Poales > Poaceae > Thinopyrum > Thinopyrum elongatum. The sequence goes on along the minus strand of CM022298.1, from coordinate 18,704,065 downwards.
AGAAATACGGGGCCCAGAACGACAATCTCGTCGACTAGATGAACTAGGACGTGCGTCATGATATTGAAGAAGGATGGTGGGAACACCAGCTCGAAACTGACAAGACATTGCGCCACATCACTCCTTAGCCTTGGTATGATTTTTGGATCGATCATCTTCTGAGAGATTGCATTGAGGAATGCACATAGCTTCACAATGGCTAATCGAACGTTTTCCGGTAGAAGCCCCCTCAATGCAACCGGAAGCAGTTGCGTCATAATCACGTGGCAGTCATGAGACTTTAGGTTCTGAAACTTTTTCTCTGCCATATTTATTATTCCCTTTATATTCGACGAGAAGCCAGACGGGACCTTCATACTGAGTAGGCATTCAAAGAAGATTTCCTTCTCTTCTTTGGTAAGAGCGTAGCTGGCAGGACCTTCATACTGCTTTGGAGGCATGCCGTCTTTTTCGTGCCAACGTTGCAGGTCCTCCCGTGCTTCCGGTTTATCTTTTGTCTTTCCATACACGCCGAAGAAGCCTAGCAGGTTCACGCAAAGGTTCTTTGTCATGTGCTGTATGGTAACGCAGCAGAAAACAAAAAATTTCCGACCTACGCACCAGCCCAGGACCACTATGGAGACTGCATATAAGGTTTGATCATTTTCGTTACCGACTCGTAGCGCAGCGGAAGTAGAGTCGATGACGATCGGCGGTGCAGATCCCCGCAGCTAGGATTTACAACCTCCCAACCGCGAGGATGTATCCCCTCGTCTTCCCTTCAGACAGCCCTCCGGGAGGCGGTCGAACAGTCCCCCGGACAGTGTCGCAGACAGCCCTTCGGGAGGACCTTCGAAACTCGAACGGTCACTCGGACAGCCCTTCGGGAGGACTCACAGAACTCGGACTGTCACTTGGACAGCCCTTCGGGAGGCACTCTCGAACAGCCCCTCGGGCACTAAGATCGAAACTACGACCTCTCTACAGAGTTGCACACATACGGTGTCATCTATCCGGCAGGGCTTCGCCGTCCAGAACTAGTTCCCACCGGAACCCAGACAGCCTTTCGGCTCTACGAAACTCTTTTCGTGGGAGGGAGAGAGAAGCCAGATCATTGCATGGCACTTGTATGTGAGAAGGGATGAAGGATTGAGCAGCCCCCTCTCCTCCTTATATAGGAAAACCAAGGGGTAGGATGGGCATTCAAGAAATACCAAAATACCCATGAAGGAAACTCTTTCCAAGGGCATAAGAGAGAAACCAAAGGATATGTGGAGCTCCAAGGAGGAGCTCCACATGTGGCCGGCCACCCCCTAGGGGTCCCCCCCAAAGGGGGCTCTCATCCATCCACATCACCTTCTAGAAGCCTTTAGCAAAAGCCCTAAAAGGTGGTTTTCCAAAAAATTCCAAAAAGCACTTTCACTATTCACGACGACATTTTTCAGCGTCCGTTTGAACTGAAAATATTTATGTGGGCTTAGAACATTTCCAGTACCCACTAAAATAATTTTCAACGCGTTCTGGAACAATTCCAGTTTAGTGATTTCATCTGCGAAAAGCATCTGAAGCGGTTCCGGCAGCCCCGGAACATTTCCGGTTTTTCTTCCAGAAAATTCCCAGAAGTTTCCAGAATGATTCTGGCATCCTCCAAGAATTATCAGGCATGTGCCGAAACCATTTTGACTTAATGGTATCCCCTGAAACAACTTTTCAGTTTCACCGGAACTCATCCGGTGACCTCTCTCTGCGGAACTTTTCCGCTGTCCGAAACTTTTCGGTGTCCGAAACTTTTTCGGTGATTTTCTCTCAGACTCCCTGTCTAGTATTCAGCAGATAGATGACCCTTAAGCGTGTGACCCTATAGGTTCGGTGAAGTATAGACATGACCTGGAACCCCTTCCGATCAATGATCAACATTGGAGCCATGGACACCCATATTGACCCCTATACCCACACGAATGAATATTCGAGTGAACCTCCAGTTGCCGTGTACTATTCCTATTGCTTCGCGATATGTTACAAATACCCGAGGTGAGACATGTTGGCATTCCCGTGGATCAACAACTTGTCCACTATGCTAGTTACCTCGTTACCGGTATTGTTCTCTTTTCTCGTTACTGTGTTCCGGCATCCCTGTGATCAAATCACCCTGTGTCTGGCCAGATGATGATGGATACCGTAACACCGAGAGGGCCCAGAGATATCTCTCCATCGTCGGAGGAGCAAATCCCAATCTTGAGCTATCAAGTTACTTGACATACTTTCCCATGAACCCGTAAGCCGCCGTAATAGCCATCCAGTTACGGATGACGTTTAACAAACCCCAAAGTTCATGAATCAAGCATGAAGAAACTCGATACTCTCATGGTCTGAGGAATTATGCAAACGTTAACCATCTCTGTGTTATTAACCATTAACTTATGACGAAAGAATCTCATAGCATAACATCAATTTGGGTCGATTCAACACAAATGTTCTACTATCAATTGTGCCCTCAAAATTGCCGGCATAGTTATGCCCATGATCAGGAAAATAGGATCATCATGCAATACTTGAGCCAGTCATAGAGGCTTGACTAGGAATACATTTTACAGTTTATTATCCCACACGTGCACATGAGTTTCCCTCCAAGCCTCGTTTTATTTGTAGACTCGAGAATCATTGCAGTTATAGCATGGAACATAAACCTACTTATGAACAGGGAGATAATCAATAACATTTATTATTGCCTCTAGGGCATATCTCCTACACGTGCATCACATCGATTGAAGAGCAGACCTCTAGGTCTTTCCAGTAGGGTAGGTCCCAAAATATAGATTTCTTCTTCCACATGGGAGCGCGTCCCTCAGCGTCATTCGGAACAGATAGTCCGCCGGGACCCTTTCCAAAGATTACGTGTAAATCATTGACCATAGCAAGTACGTGATCACCGGTACGCATGGCGGGCTTCTTCCGGTGATCTGCCTCGCCTTTGAAATGCTTGCCTTTCTTTCGACATTGATGGTTGGTCGGAAGAAATCGACGATGCCCCAGGTACACATTCTTCCTACATTTGTCCAGGTATATACTTTCGGTGTCAGCTAAACAGTGCGTGCATGCGTGGTATCCCTTGTTTGTCTGTCCTGAAAGGTTACTGAGAGCAGGCCAATCATTGATGGTTACAAACAGTAACAAATGCAGGTCAAATTCCTCCTGTCTGTGCTCATCCCACACACGTACACCGTTTCCATTCCACGGCTGTAAAAGTTCTTCAACTAATGGCCTTAGGTACACACCAATGTCGTTGCCGGGTTGCTTAGGGCCTTGGATGAGTACTGGCATCATAATGAAATTCCGCTTCATGCACAACCAAGGAGGAAGGTTATAGATACATAGAGTCACGGGCCAGGTGCTGTGATTGCTGCTCTGCTCCCCGAAAGGATTAATGCCATCCGCGCTTAAACCAAACCATACGTTCCTTGGGTCACCTGCAAACTCAGTCCGGTACTTTCTCTCGATTTTTCTCCACTGCGACCCGTCAGCGGGTGCTCTCAACTTCCCGTCTTTCTTACGGTCCTCTCTGTGCCATCGCATCAACTTGGCATGCTCTTTGTTTCTGAACAGACGTTTCAACCGTGGTATTATAGGAGCATACCACATCACCTTGACAGGAACCCTCTTCCTGGGGGCTCACCGTCAACATCACCAGGGTCATCTCGTCTGATCTTATACCGCAATGCACCGCATACCGGGCATGCGTTCAAATCCTCGTACGCACCGCGGTACAGGATGCAGTCATTAGGGCATGCATGTATCTTCTGCACCTCCAATCCTAGAGGGCATACGACCTTCTTTGCTGCGTACGTACTGTCGGGCAATTCGTTATCCTTTGGAAGCTTCTTCTTCAATATTTTCAGTAGCTTCTCAAGTCCTTTGTCAGGCACAGCATTCTCTGCCTTCCACTGCAGCAATTCCAGTACGGTACCGAGCTTTGTGTTGCCATCTTCGCAATTGGGATACAACCCTTTTTGGTGATACTCTAACATGCGATCGAATTTCGGCTTCTCCTTTTCACTTTCGCACTGTCTCCTTGCATCAACAATGACCCGGCGGAGATCATCATCGGGCACATCGTATGGTTCCTCTTGATCTTCAGCTTCCCCCGTTGCAGCATCATCGTATTCAGGGGGCACATAGTTGTCATCGTCCTCTTCTTCTTCGCTGTCTTCCATCATAACCCCTATTTCTCCGTGCCTGGTCCAAACATTATAGTGTGGCATGAAACCCTTATAAAGCAGGTGGGTGTGAAGGATTTTCCGGTCAGAGTAAGATTTCGTATTCCCACATATAGGGCATGGACAACACATAAAACCATTCTGCTTGTTTGCCTCAGCCACTTCGAGAAAATTATGCACGCCCTTAATGTACTCGGAGGTGCGTCTGTCACCGTACATCCATTGCCGGTTCATCTGCGTGCATTATATATAATTAAGTGTGTCAAAAACCATTACAAAACATCATGAATAGATAAGTGACCAAATTAATAGAAGTTCATCATCACATTAAAACCAAAGTACATACATAGTTCTCATTGAACAACATATAGCTCTCCAGAGCATCTAATTAAACCATACATTATTGAAACTATGTAAAACATTTCAATGCAACAACAAATGCGATCATAATCGCAACCAAGGTAACAATTGATCCAACGGCATAATGATACCAAGCCTCGGTATGAATGGCATATTTTCTATACTTTCTAATCTTGAAGCACATTGCATCCATCTTGATCTTGTGATCATCGACCACATCCGCAACATGCAACTCCAATATCATCTTCTCCTCCTCAATTTTTTCAATTTTTCCTTCAAGTAATTGTTTTCTTCTTCAACTAAATTTAACCTCTCGACAGTAGGGTCGGTTGGAATTTCCGGTTCACATACCTCCTAGATAAAAAAAATCTATGTCACGTTGGTCGGCATAATTGTCATAAACAACAAATGAACCAAATAGTTATAAAATATAATATATACCACATCCGAATCATAGACAGGACGAGGGCCGACGAGGGCGGATACCAAAACCATCGCACTATATAATAACAAACAATAATAAAAATAAGAAAATTATACAAGTATCTATGTAAATCATACAAGTAAGAATTTTTTTCTTTTAGAAAGAAGATAAGAACAAGAGGCTCACCACGGTTATGCCGGCGACGAGATCGGCGCGGGCGATCGACGGCGGTGAAGACGGGGACGGGCCGTGACGGACCGCTAAACCTAGACAAATCTTGAGGAAAATGGAGCTTGAAGGTCGAGTTTGAAGAGGAGAAAGCTTAAGTAGTGTTGCTCGGGCATTTCATCGAACACCTCATGTGCATAGGAGGTGACCTAGAGCACCACAAACCCCTCCCCTCGCCGGCCAGAAAAAACAGAGCAGTGGAGTGCTCTGCTCGCGGGCGAGGGGTATATATAGGCACAACATTGCCTTTGGTCCCGGTTCCAGCCACGAACCGGGACCAATGGATGTGGGCCAGGAGCGAGGCCCATTGGTCCCGGTTTGTGTCTGGAACCGGGACCAAAGGGTCCAGACGAACCGGGACCAATGGCCCACGAGGCCAGGCCGGCCCCCTGGCCTCACGAACCGGGACCGATGCCCCCATGGGTCCCGGTTCCTGACTGAACCGGGACTAATGGGCTGGGCTGGCCTGGACCAAAGCCCTGTTTTCTACTAGTGGTCGGCAGTGGCAAGAGGGTTCTCGATATCACCCATCATTGATCGATCGATCTGTGGGAATATTTGTGGGGATCTTTTTTCCGGGGGGGATCTGATTTGGTTGTGTATTATGTTGTGGACTTGTGGTTCTCTAGAGTACTCAGCTACATTGTCGTTCTGTGTTAAAACTTGCCTAGCTATCTTAGTGAAGTTCTCTGTTACATAATTGTCGTCGATGATTTTTAACTAACGTTGTAAGAGTTACATGCATGCAAACGTTTATATATTGATAATCACAAGTGTTGTCGTGGCAGTATTTTTGATTGCCGTGGCAGCGCTTTTGCTGCCTTCATACTAGGTTAATGGCGTGCGGACAAATTGCAAGGACACTAATTTTCGAGCAATGCTACACACACGGGCTATTTTTACAGGGATTCACGGAGTGTCCTAGTTGGTATCTTTTGATTGGATAGAGATTAGGGTGAGGGGCCCACCCCCACTGAAAATTGGGGGGTGGGGGGGGGGGGGAGATTAGGTAGGGAAAGAGCCTGTGACAGGCCCGTAAAACTCTGTGACTGTAGGGAAAGAGCCTGTGACAGGCCCGTAAAACTCCGTGAGTTTAGAATTAGCACTAATTTTCTGTCTAGCTTGTGCCGTCGGAATACGTCGAGTGCCAGCTATACATGCATGTGCCACTGATGACTTGCACTTCTGTGCCACGTCAATCAATACCTGTATTAGCGTTCAACATTACCACTAAATTCTATCAGTGACGCCATATTGGTGCGTTGGGTGCCCACGCCACCAAGACACTTTTTGCCATGCCATAATTAGTGTTTCTGCACTAGTGAAACATAAGTATCCATGTGGGAAGTCGGGATAGCGATGGTTGCAACCGGCCATGAACGTAGCGCGGCCGTGATAACTCAACAATGGAGATGAAAGGCTGGAAAGACTAACCAAAATACCCTTGAAGCCTTAATATACTACAAGAATACTACTGTAGTATTGTTGCATCTAGGCTATTGGACGATAAAAATAAACGGTCTAAAATTGTTTGGTGTATTGTCAGATAACTCCAGATCTAGCATTTTCCATTATTCCCAGGACCAATAACATGAGTGAGCGAGGATCACGTTCAAGAGAGGTGTTTCAGAGAGGATCAAGGGCCTTTCCAGAAGAAGGATTGGTCGTCTTCAATTCGTTCCACAGATGGCTGATCTGCACTCGAGCATCCAGATCTAGGCTTTTTGTCTACAGACTAGTCTCTACTATTAAAGGGGAGTTGGGAATTGTACATTCGTATGCCCAACTCCCCCTTCCCTCAATTGCTCCTTCCTCACATCATGTATTAATTTCAAATCAAATCAAATCTTACCAAAAATCTCAATTAAATCAAAAATTTCCTTGCCTTCTTCTATCCATACCCAAATCTTATTGAAATCTCAATTAAATTAAATCTTCTTTGTCTTTCCCTACCCATCGTAAAATCAAATCAGATGTTACCAAAATCGTCACCCGTCATCTGTTTTGATGCCCACACCAAATTACCAACGAAACTGCCATGATCATCTATCCGAGATGAGGGGTACATGCCATGATCAAAACCTGATGGCATGTGGGCGGAACATTATTTCACCGATTAAGTTTGTTGTCCCACACGTCCTCCTTAATTAAAATGCCATGGGGCTCGTCTTTTTTCTTTTAAACCCGATGGCTAGGGTTCATGCAGGTTCCCCTGCTCCTTTCTTTCAAGTTTATTTTCTTCGATCGACTTCTAGCAATGAAGCACAAATACTGTTTAACACAACATCGGAGAATAGAGAATTTTGAGAAGCAAAATAGACTAGTATATTTATCATGTTCATAATCAAAGCAATCAACATGAAAGTACTAGAATTTGTCTACATCAGCGAGTCTATGATCCTCTGTTCCTCTCTAGCAACTTCGTTCCATTGATGAACTAGGAGCAGTCCCCAGCACACGGAGACGGCCAGGCCGGTATACCCGATGACACGCGAGGCGAGGTACACCGCCGGTGTGGGGGTGTACACTTGGAAGTAGGCCAGGAAGAACGAGGAGCCGACGAGGATGACGGCGTAGAGCAGGTTCCCCCACCATAGGTTTGTGCGCCTGGTGCGCTGGTCGGCGTACGCACTCCCGACGCAGTCGCCGGCGGCAAGCGGGTTCTCGAGATCACCCATCACCGATCGATCTGATCTGTGGGAGGATTTGTGGCGATCGGTTTTTTGTGAGTATATATGTTTACAAGAAGACCGGCTGCTGATTCTTTTTCCGTTTTCTTGCACGTGTAGGTCTCTGGAACCGCCTAATGTACGTAATGTCATGCGCGTACACGTCTGTACAATCGGGGATCCACGGTGGCAGCTGATCATTCCCACGGCAGGATTAAAAACAGCTGCAACATGTTCGATTTGCTTTGGAAACCTAAAACTCAAGTACCGCTAGAAATTGGCACGTACGGCTCAAACTTAGACTAGCACTCACCAGCATATAAAAAAAAGATTAGCATTATCTGTATTTATGGTGAAAAAAAAGGGGGCGTGCTACGCGTCCGCCTGCTGATTTTTTAGAAGATCGGCCGGGTCATGAGCCGTCAGATCTGGCGCATCAAGCGGCCGAGCAACATCTCCACCATTGCAACACATGTATTGTTGCAGAATTTTTTACAACAGAGATCTAGTTGCAGAAAAGTTTCGCAACAAAAGTCTTGTTGCAGATTTTTTTTAACAACAGAGGTCTTCTTGTAGATTGTTTTTTCCAACAGAGATCTTGTTACAGAAATTTTCGCAACAAAGCTCTTGTTGTGGGGTTTTTTTTTTGCAACAAAGGTCTTGTTGTAGAAAAACAATTTTTGCAACAGAGCTCTTGTTGCAGGGTTTTTTTTTTTTTGCAGTAGAGATCTTGTTGCAGAAAAACACACGAGAAGAGAGTCATAGGAGAGAGCACCAAGGGAGCTTGGGCGAGATCTTGTGTGTGTGTGTGGAGAGAGGGGTGTAATGAGAGAGGAGGAGGGAAGGAGAAAGGGGCTCGCGGTGGAGCGCTATGGGAGGTCGGCTGGGAGAGAGTGAGGGGTGAGTAGAGACAAGGGGAAAGGGAAAGGGAGTTGGTGGGGGCGTCCTCCAGCGGGCCGTTACCACTTAACCTTTCATATGAGTAAAGGATGCAATGGATGCATCAAGCAGAGGAGAGTAAAGGGAATAGCAGCCGCCACCATGACCCCAATCTGGAGAAACTACTCAAGCCAAGGTATGTGTTGCTCATGTGGTACCTCTTCAGCATCAGAGGCGACAGAGTATGGTGGTGGCATTGTGGCAGATGTCGTGGCCGCCGCCCTCGCTGCATACGGAACGATGGTGGTTGCGACAAGGTGAAATCCATGGCCATATTCCAGTGTTCTCCCCTCTTAGTGGGAGTACAGGTGTGCCATGGATCTAGCGGGCGTGCTATTTGATGGTGTCGGCCACGGGTGGCTGGCTAGCTGGTAGTACTCGTGGACACGACATCGGCTGGACGACAGTCATCAGAGTGCTATGGGCGATGAACGGCGCCGGTCATGTCCTCCCTCCGGGTGATCTACTGCCATGGCAAGAACAATAAAGCTAGTTGTGCGTGTGTCACCCGCCTAGGCATAGCTTCGGTCTTCTCTGACTTTACTGTTTTCCCGGGTGGTCTTTTGTGCGTGTGTGCATTGATGCTAGTTGTGTGCATACTAGTTATGCAGAGGCCGGGTGTACTCATTGTGTTTGTATTCCTTTGATGCTTCAGTATGAGTTAATAAAGTACACACTTTATATAAGAAAAAAATCCGCTCTTTTGCAACCATGCACGAATACTGTTCATGATAGGGAGTTGAGAAACAGAATAGCATGTTCGTTATGATATATCTACACCACTCGTGCATGACCAAATCAATCAACATGGAAGTACTAGAATTTGTCTACATCAACGAGTCGAGGATCCTCTGTTCCTCTCTAGCGACCTCGTTCCATTGATGACCCAGGAAGAGTCCCCAGCGGACGGAGACGGCCATGCCGGTATAGCCGGTGACACGGGAGGCGAGGTACACCGCCGGTCCGGGGGTGTAGACTTGGAAGTAGGCGAGGAGGAACGAGGAGCCGACGAGGATGACGGCGTAGAGCAGATTCCCCCACCATAGATTTCTGCGCCGGCTGCGCTGGTCGGCGTAGGCGGCGGCAAGCGGGTCCTCGATATCATCGCCCATCGTCGATCGATCTGATCTGTGCGAGGATTTGTGGCGATCGTTTCTTTTGAGGATCTAATTAGGTTGAGTATTGTTTATAACTCGACCGGTGGCCCTATTTATTTCTTGTACGTGTAGGTCTCTGAAACAACCTAATGTCATGTACGTACACGTACTCGTACAAAGGCGAGTCACCTGAAGCAGATACGAGAAAGGACTCCCGTCAGCCTCAAATGTGTTCTTTGCTTGTATCAGTCTTCTTTGAGTCAGCCTCAAATGATGGTGGTTGCCGATTTGGACGATGTTTTCCTGCCATTGTCTGACGATCTCTTGGTTAATTTGGTCGATTCTAGACATGTCGTCGAGTCCTTTCTCGATAACTTGCCCAATATGTTTCAGGACAATGTAAATGTAGAATCTGCTCTTGGGCCTGCACTTAAAGCAGCATTCATGGTTATGGTAAGATCCTTGATGGTTTATTATTATTGAAGTATATGTGTTGTTTGTTCTTGTGTGCCCTCTATTACACGATTTAATCTCTGGACATTTATCTCATCACTGTTGTAGGGTCAAATTGGGGGAAAGTTGCTTGTCTTCCAGAGTACATTGCCATCTTTTGGTATTGGCCGTTTGAGACATCGAGGAGATGATGTCCGTGCATATGGAACAGACAAGGAGCATATTCTGAGGATACCAGAAGATCCCTGCCATAGACAGATGGCTGCCGAGTTCACGAAAAATCAGATCGCTGTGGACATGTTTTCTTTGAGTGACAAGTATTGTGATATAGCTTCCTTAGGTGACAATTCCTTGACAACCTCCGTTGAGAAGTTCCTATAGTATTTCCTATTTGCTCTTACTTACCGTGATATGTATTAATGTGTAGGTTCTCTGGCAAAATATATACTGGTGGTCAGGTGTACCATTATCCATCCTTCCAGGCAACTACTCACGGGGAGAAACTTAAACATGAGCTTAGCAGAGACCTTATTCGGGGGATTGCTTGGTAATCTGTAATGCGTATCAGATGTGGAAAAGGTTTTAGATTTATATCAACAGCTGCATGTTTATCTTATCTTTCTAAATATTTCCTTGCCTTGTTAGTTTAATCAATCTAACTCGCATGACATAATGTTTCTCAGGGGTGTGTTTCACATCATACCGGTCATTTCGTGCTAAGGTCAACAGATTTGTTAGCTCTTCCAGCTGTTGACTCTGATAAAGGTTTTGCGATGCAACTGTCTCTACAGGAGACCCTAATGATCATGCGGACTGTATACTTCCAAGTGGCGTTGCTGTATCCTTTCCTGTCAAGTTGCTTATGCACTGCTCTCTACGTTACAAACAATAACTTGGAAAAATGTTAAAGGAGCACCGTTCTCAAGGTTTTTGTTTGCTCTTAGTTTGGTCATACTTAGATCCATGAATATGGTTTGTCAGTAGAGTAGAACTGTAATCCTCACTTTAATCCGCATATGATGTTTGATGTTGCCTGCTGCCATGGGCTTTTATTTTTCACAATATTATTTACGCGTGTGGTTCTTGTGTCCTTAACCACCATCAGATATACATCATCCTCTGGTGAAAGACGTATCAGGGTCACACATCTTGGTGAGATGTATCGTCAAGCAGATACTGGTGCCATTGTGTCAGTGCTTGCTAGAATCGGTTAGTACTAGATTAATGCTCTCCCCTTCCATAAATGTCAATATACATGACTCTGATCACTTTATAGCTTACTAATTATCGCTATCCTGCAGCTGTTGAAAACTCACTGTCTGATAAACTGGACAGTGTTCGACAACAATTACAGTTAAAGCTTGTGAGAAGTTTAAAGGAATACTGGAACCTTTATGTTGTACAGCATCGGATAGGAGGGAGACTGATATATCCAGAATCATTAAGATGCTTGCCATTATACATTAGAATCATTAAGGATTCCCTTGCTATGCGTGGTGGTTATGCTGATCTATCTCTTGATGAACGTTGCGCTGCTGGTTTCTGTATGATGATACTGCCTGCAAGAAGGCTGCTCAATTTTATTTATCCATCTCTGTACAGGCTTGATGAAGTATTGACAGTGGTATGCCGCATTTCCTTGCCACGGAACTGATTAAGTACCTTTTATCCAGTGCCACTTGTAGACTTGTTACTTCCAAACTATGCAAGTCAAGTAGGAAGAACAAAAATAACTTGAGTTCCATTTTTTGGTGATGGAAAGAACCAGTTGGCCTGTTCAATTAGTTGGCCTTTAATAATTCGTATTCATGAGGTTTTCCCCCTTGTATTTAGGCATATATGTAGTCAAAATGGACAGAACCAGTATAAGAAGTTAAACTGATTAGTTTGCTTAGTTAGTTTGGTAGGACCTCAACCCATTTACTGTTTCCTGCTTCAAAAGTAAGTTTCTATTATAGTTTGTAGAGCCAGCATTAATTGAATTTGAGCTGATTTTAATGGTATATTCGAAGTTAACATTTCGTTTAATCTAGTCTATTCATTGTTTTTTCTAACTGAAATAAATGTCATGATTTTCAGGAACCAGATAGGATTGATGGGCCCCTGAAGCGGTTGCCATTAACCTTGCAGTGCCTAGATACTACTGGATTATATCTTTTTGGCGATGGCTTCACCTTCCTAGTATGGTTAGGTAGGATGCTCCAACCTGAACTCATGAACGATATTCTTGGAGTCTGCTTGGCAAACTTCCCTGATTTATCAAAGGTACCCCCGTTTGCTCTTTGGTAAATAGTATAATCTTGACTTCGGTATGCTCTTGGATGAGAATCAAATATTTTAGTTAATGAAAAGCTCACTGTTAACATGTACTACAATACCACTTCTGATTTGTGCTTCTTGCTGATATCAGGTATCTTGCAGATTCAGTTGAGAGAATGTGACAACAGTCAGTCGAGAAACTTCATGGCAGTACTAAGAGCCCTAAGGGAGAGGGGTTCTTCGCGTTACCATCTACCCCACGTGGTACGGCAAGGCTAGCAGCCCAGCGGAGGCTTCTTGCTTCTGTCCAACCTGGTCGAGGGTCAGATGGCTGGAACAAGCAGTTACATGGGCTGGATACTCCAAGTTCACTGCCAAACACAAAGCTCGTGATGATGCACGGTGGATGGACCAGAAATTTTGTTTTTGCGTAAACTGCTGTAAATTCAGTTCCTGCCAGTCCGGGATCGCTCTCTTTGGTGTAGGGGTTTGTACGCAGTAGTATCATCGAGAATTTGTCATAAAGATTGCGTAAACTCTTGTTTCACTGTTTGTACTGTTCTTGATGCAATGGGAAGCACCTTTTTTTACAAATGTTTTGTACTGTAAGTGACAAAAGGATTCAAGATGCCATATTTCCTTTTGGGGCCATCCTCGCAATAGCCTAGGTAATACAAGAACAAAATGTAACAACTACAGAACATAAAAGAATAACACAAGCACAACGCTATGCTGAATGATATCTGGATTAAATATAAGCTCACAGGGGAGCACAACTGTGGCTGAATGTTTGACATAATTATCATGACAATATCTGGATTAACATAAGCTCGCAGGGGAGCATAACTCTGGCTGAATGAACGACATAAGTCTCAGAGGAGCATAACTCTGGCTGAATGAACGACATAAGTCTCATGATGTCTGGCATAACATAAACTCAGAGGAGCACAACTGTAGGATGAATTGAAACGATAAGTTTGTCGAACTCCTCGGTCCTCGGTCAGCTCCTAGATGGGGCACTCGAACATCTTGTGGAGCTCGAACCCGAAGTTCCAGACATCGTCGTGGAAGGCGGACGGGGGCTCGCGGTGGGCAATGTACACAGCCACATAGGCGAGCAGGATCGCGGCTCCGATGAAGTTGGGCACCTAGTATTCATTTCATCATATAATAAATCAATAACAATTATCACACAAAACAAGAGCTAGCGTCGATGAGGTAAGAGAGAGTAGGATGTATTCGTACCGCCATGTACAGATCCAGTGTGGCGGCCAGAGACGCGCAGAAGGCCGAAGTGATGGCATTGACAAAGCCCAGCAACACCTCGTACAAGGGGTCCATGTTGTCCACCAGCTTCAGATTTGCTGCCTCCACCTGCAGTGGCAATGCAAATTTTGTGAATATATATACTCTGTTGCATATTGACCCAATTAGCACATGTATCAGCAATTCAGAACAATCTTCCTATTCTTGAAGTTAGTGATACTTGAATATGAGCTTGTTGTGTTGCAGATCACTAGTATAAAACAGGGCTTTGGTCCAGGCAGGGCCAGCCCATTAATCCCGGTTCACTCACGAACCGGGACCAAAGGGGGCATCGGTCCCGGTTCGTGAGGCCAGGGGCATTGGTCCCGGTTCGTCTGGCCCCTTTGGTCCCGGTTCCAGCCACGAACCGGGACCAATGGGCCTCGCTCCTGGCCCACAACCATTGGTCCCGATTCGTGGCTGGAACCGGGACCAAAGGGGGGCCTTTAGTCCCGGTTCCAGCCACGAACCGGGACCAATGAGATGCCTATATATACCCCCTCACCCGCGAGCAGAGCAGTGGAGTGCTCTGTTTTTTGGGTCGGCCGTGGGAGAGCTTTGTGGTGCTCTAGCTCACCTCGTATGCACATGAGGTGTTTGATGAAATGCCCGAGCCACACTTAAGTTTTCTCCTCTCGAAGCTCCTTGTCCAAGCTCCATTTTCCTCGAGATTTGTCTAGGTTTGGCGGTCCGTCCTGTTCCGTCCCCGTCCTCACCGCCGTCGATCGCCCGCGCCGATCTCGTCGCCGGCACCACAGTGGTGAGCCTCTTGGTATTATCTTCTTTGTAAAAGAAAAAAGTTCTTACTTGTATGATTAAGATAGATACTTGTGTAATTTTCTTACTTTTATTATTGTTTGTTATTATATATATTTGAGAGAGGAAGAATGCCGACTGTTGTCGTGGGGGTCGCTTCTGTTTGTTGAGTTTCCTGGTAGTTGCCTTCAATCAATTTTTGATCAACTATGAACATAGGAAATGTCTGACGACCAAAATGATTTCGGTATGTGCGAATACTGCAAAGACGAGCGCGGCCTGTGCGACAGAAATTTCTTATTTGGTGGTAGGCGCTTCAGCATCAAGCTGGATGAGACCTTCGAAGTGGATACAGTAAGTCACAACGACAAGTCTTCTTTCGTAATTAAGCATGACTTCTGCTTCTTTTGCTTCAACTTATAATTTTAATTTTTTACTATTCTACTAGCGTATCCCCTGCCATGCATGAATTTATGTCTTGGATAAGATTGGTTTCAGTCCTATGGAAACTATGGAGGTAAAGATAGTTCACTTGAGGACCGAGCATGGTTATACTTTTGCCGCAAAATTATACAATGCAGACACCTACACCTATTTTGAATGCAAAAATTGGAGATCACTATGCAAGGCTTATGCATTTGAGCCTGATATGCTTATCACCTTTGATATTCGTCCGGAAGATGATATTGAAGGTAATATCGACATCTGGGTCGATGTGCAGACGCCTCCAGTTCTACCATTATGTGAGTTTGTCAACCATATTTATGTCTTGGATATTGTTTATTCAAAAATAGTTGACAACTAATTTCTATTGACAACTTATTTCCATTCAAGCAAACATGTCCAGCGCTTGGTAGACATGACCTACTACTGTCCCGGGGCTGAACTAAACTGCGAGGAGATAAGTCATTATGTTTCATGGCTTGAGGATCTTGATACTGTCAAGACAAATTATTTCCCTGGACTTGATGTAACACCCCCGGTGGTTAGCCACAGTAATCCCATTTTGATAATGCCAAGTCAGCATGATTATCAGTGCATGATCATCATTAACATCATATTGCATTTCAACTCCTAACCTCAAATTCAAATTTAAATGAAAGTGGAAAATAAAAGTTGTCCAACATAGAAATTAAATTGTTCATTAAATAGCAAATAAATCAGAGACAATTCTAAAATTGAAACCAACATCATTGGAGTTGGGTAAGTGACTCAAACATCTTCAAACAGCGACTAAAAACAATATTTAATAACCATTTATTAAATCTAATTTAAGTATGAAATGATGTTTTGCCCAAACTAATTTTAGGTGTTAGGAAATAAAGCACTGGTATTTATGGACTAGGTCTCCCTTTTTACAAAATTCGGTTTGGGGCCTAACTATTTACTAAACAGAGGTATATGAATTTATAAAAAGAAAAAGAGCAAAAGAAAATAAAGCCCCCCCCCCTCGCTGGGCCTCGGCCCAGCTGGCCACTGGGCTAGCCAGGCCGGCCCAGCCGGCGCCCACTCCCCTCCCCCCATATCCCCCACCCGACCGAACCCTAGCCGCTCCCCACCCCCCCTCGCTCACTCCCCCCCCGATCCAGATCGGGCGCAGGCCCGATCCCGCGCTGCCCCGCGCCTCCCCGCGCCGCCCGACTGCCGCCGCCCGCTCCGCCCGAACCCGCCATCCTTCTCCCCGCCCTCCTCAGTCCACCCCGCCCGAGCACGCTGCCCGTCCCTGCGCCCCGCTGTGAGGGCCACCTCCTCCCCTCTCTTCCTTCGCCTCCCCGCCTCCGGCCGCCGCCCGGCCCGCGCGTGCTCCGGCCGCGCCCCGCCGCCCGCTCGCCCACGCGCGACCGCGCGCTTCGGCCGCGCCCGCTCCGGCCCCGCTCGCCCGCCGCGCGCGCCACCGCCGCCCGCGCGCCTCCGGTCCCGACGCCGCACCGCGCCCGGCTGCCGCTCGCCCGCGCTCGCTGTGCCTCCCCTCGCGCCCGCCCGGCCGGCCTCGCCGCGCCGCGCTCCGGCCTTGGCCTCGCCTCTGGTGCACGCGCGCGCGCTGGCCCGGACGTGTCCGGTGCCCGAACAGACATGGCCCGGACATGTCCGCCCCGGCCCTATGACCGATGGGGCCCAGCCCCTAAAAACGAATTAAAAGAAAATGTAATAAAAAAAAATAATTAAAATAAATAAAAATAATTAATTAATTACATAATTAATTAGTTAATTAATTAAGTTAATTAATCCTGATTAGGTTAATCTAATTAAGTAGTTAGTGTTAATTAAACAGTAAATTAATTAGTTAACCCTAATTAACCCTAACAGTCTGCTGACGTCATGCTGACGTCATGCTGACGTCAGCAAGACACTGTTTCGGATAATGTTAATTTAAGTAATTAATTAAATTCCAGAAATTAATAAAAACTTTAGAAAATCATATAAAATAATCCGTAGCTCAGATGAAAATTACTTTGTACATGAAAGTTGCTCAGAACGACGAGACGAATCTGAATACGCGGTCCGTTCGTCCGTCACGCGTCCCTAACTATCCGAACTTGCAACCGTTCCCCTCTTATCCTCTGTCCGATAATTCCAAAGACCCGGGAAATATCGTGAGATATTCTCCCGCTCCGTCTGTTACGTGTGATGCTGCGTTAGACTACCCCTAGCACCGTGTATCGTATTTGTCATGCTCATGTTTGCTATATATTTATACTGTTTCCTCCCCCTCTTCTCTCTCGATAGCCCCCGACCCCGACGTCGTCCCCGAGACCGACGCAGCTCCGGAGCCCGAAGACACCATAGACGACCTTGCCCTTGCCACCGAGCAACCAGGCAAGCCCCTCCTTTGATCATCCCGATATCGCCCATTCTATATTCCCATGCTTGCATTAGAATTGCTGCTGCTGCTGCTGCTTTACCTATTCTGATGCATAGCCTGTTCATTGTAACCTGCTGTTGATAATTACCTGCATATCCTAAACTATTTAGTCTAGGCTGGGTAGAGACCTATCAGTGACCCCACTTATCCCGACTGCCGCGCTGGATCGTCAGAAGACCCGATCAACGGGATTGAAGACCAGGCCCCGACACCGCACATCACCCCCCCCCCTTAGTTGTAACGACACTGCAGCGTTACTATCGAGTGTCGAGGGTGAAACCTCATGTAGCACTTCTGATGTTAACTCTGTAGAGTAGTTATTCGGTCGTGGTCATCGAGGGTGATTCCTCCTTCACCGCTTCCGATAACGACGCTGTCGTACAAACACCTCAAGTGTGGACCCAGTGAGGGTGATTCCTCCTAGTTCACCTTGACGGATACATCGAGTGGGAATTCAATGAGGGTGATACCTCGGATTCCCTGATGTTATGGACACACGGATACTTGGACTTTACAATGTTACTTGGAAAGGCGGGTCGACCCTGAGGGGTACCCGCGTGTGATGTGGAGGCGGGTTGCCAGTGCGGTGCCCGAGTGGTGAATACGAGGTGCGGCCGGGCATTCTTAACCCTTGCCGCAAGTCCTCGAGACGGGGCGACGGGGTCACATCTTTCGTGAGTCTCTGCTCGTTACCGCAAGCCCTAGTCCTAACGATTTGGATATTTGATCCGAGCAGGCCTCTGGCCTGATAGCACTAACCATCACGTGGGCATAGTATGGGCGTTCTGCATCGTATGCATCAGCCGAAAACTCTGTCAGACGTCCAGTTCAGCACTGCGGCCGGGCTGGGCCGGCACCATCCTGAGGGGTGGAGCCTGGTTCGCCCGGCACGCAACGACCCGGAGGGCGAGGGGCGATGGCCAAGACCCCCTTGCGCTTAGGATGTAGACCGGCGGGGGCCTCTCTGCGGAGTTGTAGGTAGGGTTGCGATGTGTCGTTTGGCCGAGGCCGGGCATGACCCTGGAAAGTGTGTCCGGCCGGAGTTAATCGAGCGTGTTGGGTAAGTTGGTGCACCCCTGCAGGGAAGAACACTTCTATCGATAGCCGGTCCTACGGTAAAGGACACTCGGAGTTGTATCCTGATTGATACAATTTAGAACTGGATACCTGTGATGAGACCTGTATATATGGCTCTGGGATTGCTTCTCGCAGGGAGTCGAGAAGGGATCTCAGGACGAGGTTGATGAATGTATGGCTCTGGGATTGCTTTCTCGCAGGGAGTCGAGAAAGGATCTCTGGGTGAGGTTGATATTATTACTGCTACCTTATATGGTATTGTTCTACTCTCTTCTACTGCTGCAAGACCGCTGAAGATGCTAGTCTTTGATAGGACTAGGCCTTCTCTCTATTCTGGCATTTCTGCAGCCCAGTCCACATATACAGCCTCCCCTTGATAATGTTGCATATGTAGCGTAGATCCTTGCTTGCTGAGTACTTCTGAGTACTCACGGTTGCTTTGTTTTCCTTTTTCTCCCCATATCAGTTTGACGCGACCAGAGGACGGAGCCCCCTGAGACAGATGCCCCGACGATCGTTACTACTACTACCCAGAGGATGGATACTACTACGAGTTGACTGACGACCAGGAGTAGGATCGGAGGGTCCCAGGCAGGAGGCCTTCGCCTTTCGATCGTAGTGTTTTATTTTGCCCCGCCTTTCTAAAGGCCTTTCTGTACTTTCTTTTATATCTGTACTCAGATATCTGATGCTTCCGCTGACGCTTGTTCGCAAGCTTATGTATTCGAGCCCTCGAGGCCCTGGCTTGTAATATAAAGCTTGTATGACTTTATTTGTGTTTTAGAGTTGTGTTGTGATATTTTCCCGTGAGTCCTTAGGCTTGATCGTGTGCATTTGCGTGTATGATTAGTGCACGATCGGGCCGGGGGCGTCACACTTGAAAATCTTAGTACTCAAAACGTGCGACCACTAGCGTGCGTATTGAACTACGGTCATATCTATTTAGGAAAGATGGTAAGATTTTTACTATTTGTCCTCAGTGCATCTTTTGCATACATTATTTTTTAAGCTAAACTTCATTGCTAAGTATGTTACTACGATGTTCTTCAACAGGGACTCCCAATGATAGTTGTGCCTCATTGGGTCGAGCCTAAAGGTCGCATGGCAATGGTTAGCTTACGGCCAAGACATCCTACATTGCACATGAGTGCATTCAGGATTTCTAAAAGCGAGCAAGTCTTAATAGTCAAAGACTGGAGCAAAATTGTGAAGGATCGCAGAGAAGTACTAGGGGGCAACAATCAGAAGCGCAGCCCACAATTAGGAGACAGGTTCATCTGCATGCTCCAATATGATGAAGCAGGAGTGCTACACATGTTCTATGCTATTTTACCTGAGAGAGAGCAGCAGGAGTGATTAGCTAGCTAGAATGAGTTTAAAGATGATGATGTGCTACACTATGACTATGATGATTAAATAGCTAGTGTTGGTGGTAATGACTATGATGATTATTATTAGCTAGTGTTGGTGGTGATTAGATAGCTACACTATGACTATGATGATTAAATAGTGTTGGTGGTAATGACTGTGATGATTATTGGCTTTGAATGGTGCATTTTGAACACACAAAAAGTCTGGAGTTCAAATAAGTTAAAAAAAAATGAAATCCCTTTGTAACAGACGAGTTTCCGTATGAAACCTTGATACTTCGAAAGAGATTGCCCGTTTTGTACACGAAGTGCATCCAATTTTTGCTGTAACCCTCTCAACTTTTTAGCACAAACTATGTGGGTGAAATGATGATACCATGCCAACTTTCAACCTTTTCAGAGTTCATTTGTAGTGCTTTTTAATTTCAGGGACATTTAGTGCAAAAAGAATGAACTAATAGCAAAAAGAATGAACTTAAAATAATTAATTAAAATATTCAGTTACGATCAACTAAAACAAAACTATAATATTCTTCAATAGCAAAAAGAATCAACTAAAAAGCATTTATAAAACTCTAATAGCAAAAGGAATCAACTAAAAAGCTTTTATAAACCTGTAGTATTTTTGAAACTAAAATTATATAAAATTTATGCAACTAAACCTGTAGTATTTTCTGTTCAAAACATTAATGGCAAAATGAATTTCCATAAAGAATTTTTTTGTTAGAAACTTTAATAGCAAAAAGAAATATTATAAATAATTTTTTGTTAGAAACTAAAATAACAAAATCTGTTTTTGAATATAATGTTAAAAACACAGTAATATTAAATACCAGGAAAAGAATCACTCAAAAAT
The DNA here is from genome assembly GCA_011799875.1 of Thinopyrum elongatum. Classification (NCBI taxonomy): domain Eukaryota; kingdom Viridiplantae; phylum Streptophyta; class Magnoliopsida; order Poales; family Poaceae; genus Thinopyrum; species Thinopyrum elongatum. The sequence continues at coordinate 18,683,216 of CM022298.1, read as the reverse complement.
CTATTTTTATAGTAAATTATTCACAAACTAGTGACTCACCAAATTTCAAAGAATTCAATTTGAAAACTATGCACTAACAGAAAGTTTATATTTTTATGACCTAGCAAAAAGAATTAAACAAAAACGGTGGTAAAACTATTGTCAATCTGGTCAAACTGTGTTCAAACAATGGTCAAATCTGGTCAAATTGTGGTCAAACTATGGTCAAACTACTTATTAAGAAATATTAGTGTTAATAAATAATTATTGTTTTTTAGAATAATAATTCAAACTCAAACGGTGCTTAATGCTCAAGTTCAACTCCTAAGGTTAATAGGATTACAACTTAGTTTTGTCGGAAACAACAAGTGCAGACTTGGAAACTAGGGGGAATAGAACTCGAAAGTTAAGCGTGCTCAGGCTGGAGTAGTGAGAGGATGGGTGACCGACCAGGAAGTTAGACGATTTGGAATGAGTGGTTCATAATTGAGCAGTGATGAGGGGTGATTAGAGATTGAATTGTCAAATAATTCAAAAATTTGAATAAGAAAATATTCAAAAAATTCAAATTTTATTTATCAAAAAAATTCAGAAAAAGAAAATTTCAAAAAATTCCTTTATTCCCGTTGGTTTTACCAACCGGACTAAAGGTGGAGCTCCAGAGAGCGGCCACGTGGAGGGCCTTAAGTCCGGGTTCGTAACACACCGGGACTAAAGGGGGGGGGGGGGGGGGCTTTAGTCCCGGTTTGGCGAACCGGGACAAATGGGCCTTATGAACGGGACAAATAAGCCTTTTTCTACTAGTGGATTGACACCAGGTATTACATGCATCAGCCATCCAGGACAAGCTTCCTATTCTTGAAGTTAGCGATACTAACCATGTCGAAAATGGCAAAGCCGTAGGCGAGCAAGGCTGCGATGGCGGCGACGCCGGACACGAAGGGGTGTCGACCACCTTGGTGAAAACGAGGCAGGGGAGGACGGCCGACGCTAGGAGGACCGGAGCGAGCGCGTAGAGAGCATGCGGCGCACGGTCCCGACCGCAAACCAAACGAAGGCACCCACATAGGCCAGCTGGAGCAGTGTTGAGACCCCTTGATCGTCAAAGACGCGACGGCGTCGGGGTAGTGCGGGAGGCGCGTACATGAACATCGCGACACTGCTGAAGAGCGTGAGGATATGCCCGTACGACGTCCGGTCACCGGTGCCCTTGTCCTTGAAGATTGGCCCCAGGAAGGTGAGGCTGCAAAAATGTAGGCAGTATGTACAATCTCTGTAAGAATTTAGGCCACTCCAGGGAAGGAAAAGCACATAATTTAATAAACATAACTAAGACGAAGTAGCAAACAATGCTACAAGAGACTGGCACAAGGGGATGGATTCAACAGTGACACACCTCTGATGGCAGAACTGCCCAAGAAACTGAAAAAAAGCAGGGGAGCATTGAGCTCCGGCCGGCGAATCCACGACGGCAACCTCTCGGGATGCCAGCACCAGCACGACGCAAAGGTCGTGCTTTGTTGAACCTACGCGCACGTACAGGAACAGGAGGAGGCCAAGCAACGCCTAGGCCGGCGATCCGGCCGGCGCGCCGCCGCATCGGCATCGATGATGCCGTGCCGTCCTACTGGTGCACCACTAGCATGCTAGGCACACGGGAGCGCGCGAATGGACACTTCCGGCCTCCCCATCCCGATCCCCATCCCATGAATGGCAGCAAAGCAAGCAAATCCGCCACCTTTTTCAAGTTGAACCAACAACACCTACGCGGCCGGGTGCTACTGCTTGCTCGGCGCGCGCACAGCGCCGCCGGATCGATCGAACCAAGAGAAAAAATAGCGACTTTTCAACCCGACCGGCCCCAACACCAAGGCGCGGGCACGTACGGGGCAGCACCTGCCCGGCGATCGATTCCGCCGGCCGGGTGCTGCTGCATCGGCGCGCACACACTACACCTACACGCAGCGAGCGCCCCCATCGAATCCATCCAAGGCGAAACAGAGAAACCTACGGAACCCGACGCCGACCGGCTCCAACGCGCCCACGAATCGGCAGCAGCATGCACAGGCAGCACATCATCGGAGACGGGAGGGGAGATCGAAGGAAGAGCACACTCACAGGGCGCCAGGGAGAGCAGGAAGGCGGTGCAGTTGCCAGGATGGCGAAGCCCGTGAGCACCACCTCCGCCACCTTGGTGCGGCCGGCGACCGCGACCCCCCGCCAGCAGGCCCCTCCCGCCGACGCCGGCAATTTACGACGGCATGGTTTCCTCAGGGGGAAATGGAGGGGGTGGGGAGGGAGAGACAGGGCAGGCAGGCCGGGGGTTTATGACGGAGGGGGTTTGTGGCTGGGTCTCCGGCCGCCTCTCCCACACCGCGCGCGCCACCCATCTTTTCTCTTTCACAGTCTACTTTTACTTTAATGACGGTATCAAATATACGTATGCTAATTCGAATTCGAAGGGAAGCACGAGCCCCGCGCGATTTCCATTCCCTTTCCCGTGTGTCCAACGGAATTTTTGTACATCAATCGCCAGTAGTATGATTAATCAGCCGAGCATCTCCGTTCTCCATTAGAGCCTCTGCACGTCGTCCCCTAAAATGGCCAGCGAAATTCAGACCAACCAGTCCGGATGAAGTTTGCCATCCAACACCGTCCTGCATTAGTTCGCGTCCACGCTTCCGTTTTTCTCGCAAACCATAAGCAAACTAGGGGCCCTTTGTCGGAGTCGGAACCTTCGCCACGTAGGACTCCAACACCCCCGCACCACCAAACCACATCGGGGGCCCGTGTTTCCATCCCTTCCGCCTTGCTTTGCATCCGCTTCCTCCTAGGCTGACCCGCCGCTGTACCACACAAGCCCCTGCCAAGCCCTTGTGGACCTACGTGACTTTTCGCTGCTCCGCCCCGTCACCATGCCGCTATTCCACCTCTCGTTCGTCCGCCGCCCAGGTACCATCCCGCATGCGGATGACATTCGCGGGGTCACCATGCCTGACGAGTGTTTGATGAAATGATCATCCTATTTTTTTGACAATTTTTCTTCCTTTTGAACCAATGGATTCGTACATGGAGTACTTACATTGAGTCATCCGACGAGGAGGATTATGCGGATGAAACAGTGACGATGTAGGCGGTCCTTTGCAACACGGAGCAGCGAAGAGCATGTTATCAATTTCAAGGGATCGATCAAGGGTCATCGAGTTCTAAACGGATTATGGCATAGCGTGTATTGACGTTGATGGATGACTACTTTGCCCCGATGCCCATTCGCGGACAATTTTTGGCCGGCACTTTTGGATGCGAAAAAATGCGTTCGATCACCTGTAAAATGGCGTCCAGGCCTATGATGACTCTACTTCTTCTTGAAGAAGGATGTTGTAGAAAGAATTGTCTTCTCGGTTACCAGAAGTGCAGGCTGCATTGCGGATTGCATATGGCATGACTGCAGTTTTGTGGGACGAGTTACCTCCCGATGTCTGAGAGCACATCCACATACGTTATGGTCAGATTTGCTACTGCTTTGGTCGAAGTGTTTGTACCTCTGTACTAGAGAGAAGCAATTGTCGCATACACCAAAAGGCTCATGACACTCTCAAAGCAAAGGATGGCAATGCATGCTCGGATGTCTTGATTGAGATGGAAGAACTGACCATATGTTCTACAAGGGTATATCAGGGCCATGTTAGAAGTCCACCATCATTCTTGAAGAAGTTGCATCACATGACCTCTGCATTCGGTATGCTTCTTTGGTATGCCCGGGTCTCACATGACATTAATGTGCTACAGCGGTCTCCATTGTTTGTAGGGCTGACTGAAGTACAATCTCCTCCATGCAACTACACTGGCAATGGCATGAATACTATATGGGCTAGTATTAGATGACTATCTATCCTCCATGGGCAACCTTCGTCGAGACCATGTCTAAGTCAGTTGGTCGAAAAAACCTCATCTTTCCTAAAGACAAGAAGGAATTAGAAAAGATGTGACGAGGGCATTTGGATGGCTCCAAGCCTGTTTTGTAGTTGTTCGAGGACGTGCAAAAGTATGGGATCATGCATAACATGATCGTGGAGGATGAGGGTGAAGATGCCGCTGGAGGTCTAGAATTTGAGAACTGGTGATCCTATACAACTTCCAAATCAGAATCGGGCCACGTTTGATGAGTTTGTTCCAAATGCATCAACAAAGTCGACATCGAGAACTCATGACCAGCTTAAGGAAGATCTGATTGACATCTGTGGGCACTTAAAGGAGACAACTAGAACATATATATGCGTGAGTTGAATTCAAATATTAACTATTTTATTTCAAAGCTTAGTTGGATTGTAATATTTACATTTGAACTAGTGTCACATTGAATATTTTCACTCATCAAAATTTGATATGCTATTACTTTGAGTGCTGCAAACTTTAAAAAAAGAGGATGTTTGGGGGACAAGATGGATGGCCAGCTCCCCTATCCATCCCAGGGGACGAGTCCAGACCAGTCGCAGACAAATAGTGTGTCCATTTTAGTGGACACGTTGGAGATGCCCTTAGCACATAAATCCGGTTTACTATCCCAAAATTGTCTCCAACAACGTAGCATATAAATGAATCATTTACGGACGCGCCACGAATCCGAGACGTCGGATCGTGGGTTGTTTGCCGACTCGGACGCGGGTCAAGCCACGTCTCCCTTCCCATCCATGCCTATATATTGGAGGCGTCAGTAACCCTAGCAGCAATAAGATCAAATGTCATCTACCTCCTTTCGCCACCAACCGTCGTTCCATCCACTGCTACTGCTTTCGGCGATCCCATCCCATCAGCCGTGTGCTTGGCTATACTGGAGAGCGGCCCCTGAACCCCGCCCTTTGCGATCCTGCACCGGGAGACGAGATTTGGTTTTGCGAGTGTCTCTGACACCACTGCTCGCCGCCATTCGTCTTCGTCTGCAACTTCGACTACTTCCTCTGCTTCTCGAGATCACCATGAGTCAGCAATCCGAAATTGACAAGAAGGCTGCCAAGGACAAGGCTGCTCAGGAGACTGCCGGCCCGCCCGCGGCTATCACTTGGCCGACTAGAGGTATAACTTGTTTATCCCTCCCCTATTTGATTCCTGTGTTTGCCTTGCTTGTTGTTTATGTAGATGTATCTGTTATTTGCATATGACGCTTGGATGGTTAGATACTATAGTACAAGATTAAACTGTAAATGCCATATTTATAATTTATTTTGGATTAGATTATTCAAAATTACTAATTTATCCATTAGTATAGATTGCGCGCCGCCGCCGGGATGCAAGAACCCTTGTCCTTTTTTTGCTTTTTTTTTTACATGGGAGTCGTTTGTTTGCTTGAGAGGAAGGCTATACGAATACTGTTTACACAAAACAATTGATAAGGAGTTGAGAAACATAATAACATACAGAACAGACATGCATGCATGATCAAATCATCGACATGAAAGTACTATCTATTTTTATGTTTACATCAAACGACTCTATGATCAACTTCGTTCCATTGATGAACTAGGAGAGTCCTAGCACACGGAGACGGCCATGCCGGTCCGGCGGCGGACGTTTCGAAGTATGCCAATATGATCGACGAGCCGACGAGGATGACGATGTGAGCAGATTCCCCCACCATATGTTTCTGCACCTGCTGTGCTGGTTGGCGTACGCACTCCCGACACAGTCGGCTGTGGCAAGAGGGTTCTCGATGTCACCCATCATTGATCGATCGTCTATGGAAGTTTGTGGGGATCTTTTTTCCGGGGGGATCTGATTTGGTTGTGTATTATAAGTATCCATGTGGGAAGTCAGGATAGCGATGGTTGCAACCGTCCGTGAACGTAGCGCGGCCGTGATAACTCAACAATGGAGATGAAAGGCTGGAAAGACTAACCAAATACCCTTGAAGCCTTAATATACTACAAGAATACTACTGTAGTATTGTTGCATCTAGGCTATTGGACGAAAAAAATAAACGGTCTAAAATTGTTGGTGTATTGTTGCAGATACCCTCAGATCTAGCAATTTCCATTATTCCCAGGACCAATAACATGAGTGAGCGAGGATCACGTTCAAAGAGGTGTTTCAGAGAGGATCAAGGACCTTTCCAGAAGAAGGATTGGTCGTCTTCAATTCGTTCCACAGATGGCTGATCTGCACTCGAGCATCCAGATCTAGGCTTTTTGTCTACAGACTATTCTCTACTATTAAAGGGAGTTGAGAATTGTACATTCGTATGCCCAACTCCCCTTGGCTCAATTGCTCCTTCCTCACATCATGTATTAATTTCAAATCAAATCAAATCTTACCAAAATCTCAATTAAATCAAAATTTTCCTTGCCTCTTCTATCCATACCCAAATCTTATTGAAATCTCAATTAAATTAAATCTTCTTTGTCTTTCCCTACCCATCCTAAAATCAAATCAGATGTTACCAAAATCGTCACCCGTCATCTGTTTTGATGCCCACACCAAATTACCAACGAAACTGCTGGGCAGAAAATGCAGATTGCACGACAGCTGCACGATGCCCGATCCAGCCGTCTGCTGCCCTATGGTCATATGCATGGACGAGCTGAGCTGCACTCTCGTACTAACATCATGCACAAAGCTCGTGTGCATAGCACTGCTCAATCACCATGACGGGCGTCGACTTGCACGGACCTCTGTGTCAGTAGTGTGTAACCAAATGCTGGTCGCCTTCAGCCTGTTCAATTTGAACAACAAGCTATACGTGTATGTGGTTGCCCTTGCCTCCCCATACCTAATCATCTATCCGAGATGAGGGGTACATGCCATGATCAAAACCTGATGGCATGTGGGCGGAACATTATTTCACCGATTAAGTTTGTTGTCCACACGTCCCCTTAATTAAAATGCCATGGGGCTCGTCTTTTTTCTTTTAAACCCGATGGCTAGGTTCCCCTGCTCCTTTCTTTCAAGTTTATTTTCTTCGATCGACTCTAGCAATGAAGCAGAAATACGTTTAACACAACATCGGAGAATAGAGAATTTTGAGAAACAAAATAGACTAGTATATTTATCATGTTCATAATCAAAGCATCAACATGAAGTACTAGAATTTGTCTACATCAGCGAGTCTATGATCCTCTGTTCCTCTCTAGCGACTTCGTTCCATTATGAACTAGGAGCAGTCCCCAGCAGACGGAGACGGCCAGGCCGGTATACCCGATGACACAGCGAGGCGAGGTACACCGCCGGTGTGGGGGTGTACACTTGGAAGTAGGCCAGGAAGAACGAGGAGCCGACGAGGATGACGGCGTAGAGCAGGTTCCCCCCACCATAGGTTTGTGCGCCTGGTGCGCTGGTCGGCGTACGCACTCCCGACGCAGTCGCCGGCGGCAAGCGGTTCTCGAGATCACCCATCACCGATCGATCTGATCTGTGGAGGATTTGTGGCGATCGGTTTTTTGTGAGTATATATGTTTACAAGAAGACCGGCTCTGATTCTTTTTCCTTTTCTTGTACGTGTAGGTCTCTGGAACCGCCTAATGTACGTAATTCATGCGCGTACACGTCTGACAATCGGGGATCCACGGTGGCAGCTGATCATTCCCACGGCAGGATTAAAAACAAGCTGCAACATGTTCGATTTGCTTTGGAACCCTAAACTCAAGTACCGCTAGAAGATGGCACGTACGGCTCAAAGTTAGACTATCACTCAACAGCATAAAAAAAAGATACATTATCTGTATTTATGGTGAAAAAAAAGGGGCGTGCACGCGTCCGCCTGCTGTTTTTTAGAAGATCGGCCGGGTCATGAGCCGTCAGATCTGGCGCATCAAGCGGCCGAGCGACATCTCCACCATTGCAACACATTATTGTTGCAGAATTTTTTAACAACAGAGATCTTGTTGCAGAAAAGTTTCGCAACAAAAGTCTTGTTGCAGAATTTTTTTCACAACAGAGGTCTTCTTGTAGATTGTTTTTTCAACAGAGATCTTGTTACAGAAATTTCGCAACAAAGCTCTTGTTGTGGGTTTTTTTTTGCAACAAAGGTCTTGTTGTAGAAAAACAATTTTTGCAACAGAGCTCTTGTTGCAGGGTCTTTTTTTTGCAGTAGAGATCTTGTTGCAAAAAAACAACGAGAAGAGAGTCATAGGAGAGAGCACCAAGGGAGCTTGGGCGAGATCTTGTGGGTGTGTGTGGAGAGAGGGGTGTAAGGAGAGAGGAGGAGGGAAGGAAAAGGGGCTCGCGTGGGCGCTATGGGAGGTCGGCTGGAGAGATGAGGGGTGAGTAGAGACAGGGGAAAGGGAAAGGGAGTTGGTGGGGGGGGCGTCCTCCAGCGGGCCGTCACCACTTAACCTTTCATATGAGTAAAGGATGCAATGGTGCATCAAGCAGAGGAGAGTAAAGGGAATAGCAGCCGCCACCATGACCCCAATCTGGAGAAACTACTCAAGCCAAGGTCTTGTTGCTCATGTGGTACCTCTTCAGCATCAGAGGCGACAGAGTATGGTGGTGGCATTGTGGCAGATGTCGTGGCCGCACCCTCGCTGCATGCGGAACATGGTGGTTGCGACAAGGTGAATCCATGGCCATATCCATGTTCTCCCCTCTTAGTGGGAGTACAGGTGTGCCATGGATCTGCGGGCGTGCTTTTGATGGTGTCGGCCACGGTGGCTGGCTAGCTGGTAGTACTCGTGGACACGACATCGGCTGGACACAGTCATCAGAGTGCTATGGGCGATGAACGGCGCGGTCATGTCCCTCCTCAGGGTGATCTACTGCCATGGCAAGAACAATAAAGCTAGTTGTGGTGTGTGGTAGCCTCGTATGATGCAGATCAATCATCGACTGTTACTTTTGAGGATGGCTCAGGCTGCCAGAGCATTCCAAACTCGGGATTTCAGCAATGCTCGTTATCTTTCTCTCTTGTCAAAGATTCCATCGTGTGTGCGATGACAAGATTCCACAATTCATTGCCTTATCTTCGTCCAGAATCTTGTGTAACGCTCCTACTAGGATCGTGGAATGTGGACGACGACATACGATGACTTTGAATTGGGTGGTGCTTCTCGAGCACCCAGTCTTCAGCTAAGAGAAAACCTTGATTTGACCCTAGTTGGTTATACCTAGCAATGGCGGCGTTGTTGCGCCATTATCCCTTGGAGGCATTGCTTGGATTTTAATCACACTTGATCTTCAAGGTTAAAACCCACGATTGGCCTTCAATGGTTGGATTCAACAATGGAGGGGATGTGCGACGTTTCCTTTCGTGGCATTGTTTTTGAAGAACCTTTCACATAGTCCTTGTGTTGGCAATGGATAGTTGGTCCTGATGGTCGATCGTTGTTTTTGATCGCTTCAGGGTTTTTCCTTCTTTTTTCTTCCTCCCGCTTTACAGTTTTCCTGGTGGTCTTTCACATAGCTTCAGGGCTTTCACAATAGCTTCGGTCTCTCTGACTTTAATAGTTGATTAATCAGCGAGCATCTCCGTTCTCCATTAGAGGCCTCTGCACGTCGTCCCCTAAAATGGCCAGCGAAATTCAGACCAACCAGTCCGGATGAAGTTTGCCATCCAACACCGTCCTGCATTAGTTCGCGTCCACGCGTCCGTTTTTCTCGCAAACCATAAGCAAACTAGGGGCCCTTTGTCGGAGTCGGAACCTTCGCCACGTAGGACTCCACACCCCCGCACCACCAAACCACATCGGGGGCCCGTGTTTCCCTCCCTTCCGCCTTGCTTTGCATCCGCTTCCTCCTAGGCTGGACCCGGCCGCTGTACCACACAAGCGCCCTGCCAAGCCCTGTGTGGACCACGTGACTTTCGCTGCTCCGCCCCGTCACCATGCCGATTCACCTCTCGTTCGTCCGCCGCCCAGGTACCATCCCGCATGCGGATGACATTCGCGCGGGTCACCATGCCTGACGAGTGTTTGATGCAATGATCATCCTATTTTTTGACAATTTTTCTTCCTTTTGACCATGGATTCGTACATGGTACTTACATTGAGTCAATCCGACGAGGAGGATTATGCGGATGAACAGTGACGATGTAGGCGGTCTTCTTGCAACACGGAGCAGGCGAAGAGCTGTATCAATTTCAGGGATCGATCAGGGTCATCGAGTTCTAAACGGATTATGCATAGCGGTGATTTGACGTTGATGGATGACTACTTTGCCCGATGCCCATTCGCGACAATTTTTGCCGGCACTTTTGGATGCGAAAAAATGCGTTCGATCACCTGTAAAAATGGCGTCCAGGCCTATGGATGTACTCTACTTCTTCTTGAAGAAGGATGTTGTAGAAAGAATTGTCTTCTCGGTTTCCAGAAGTGCAGGGCTGCATTGCGGATTGCATATGGCTGACTGCAGTTTTGTGGGACGATTACCTCCCGATGTCTGAGAGCACATCCACATACGTTATGGTCAGATTTGCTACTGCTTTGGTCAAGTGTTTGTACCTCTGTACTAGAGAGAAGCATTGTCGCATACAACCAAAAGGCTCATGACACTCTCAAAGCAAAGGATGGCAATGCTGCTCGGATGTCTGTTGGATGGAAGAACTGACCATATGTTCTACAAGGGTAATATCAGGGCCATGTAGAAGTCCACCATCATTCTTAGAAGTTGCAATCACATGACTCTGCATTCGGTTGCTTCTTTGGTATGCCCGGGTCTCACATACATTAATGTGCTACAGCGGTCTCCATTGTTTGGTAGGGGCTGACTGAATACAATCTCCTCCATGCAACTACACTGGCAATGGCATGAATACTATATGGGCTAGTATTAGGATGGACTATCTATCCCCATGGGCAACCTTCGTCGAGACCATGTCTAAGTCAGTTGGTCCGAAAAAACCTCATCTTTCCTAAAGACAAGAGGAATTAGAAAAGATGTGACGAGGGCATTTGGATGGCTCCAAGCCTGTTTTGTTCAGTTGTTCGAGGACGTGCAAAAGTATGGGATCATGCATAACATGATCGTGGAGGGATGAGGGTGAAGATGCCGCTGGAGGTCTAGAATTTGAGAACATGGTAGATCCTATACCAACTTCCAAATCAGAATCGGGCCACGTTTGTGATTTGTGGTCCAAATGCATCAACAAAGTCGACATCGAGAGAACTCATACCAGCTTAAGGAAGATCTGATTGACATCTGTGGGCACTTAAAGGAGACAACTAGAACATATATATGCGTGAGTTGATTCAAATATTAACTATTTTATTTCAAAGCTTAGTTGGATTGTAATATTTACATTTGAACTAGTGTCACATTGAATATTTTCACTCATCAAAATTTGATATGCTATTACTTTGAGTGCTGCAAACTTTTAAAAAAAGAGGATGTTTGGGGGGGACAGATCGGATGGCCAGCTCCCCTATCCTCCCAGGGGACGAGTCCCGACCAGTCGCAGACAATAGTGTGTCCATTTAGTGGACACGTTGGAGATGCCCTTAGCACATAAATCCGGTTTACTATCCCAAAATTGTCTCCACAATCGTAGCATATAAATGAATCATTTACGGACGCGCCACGAATCCGAGACGTCGGATCGTGGGTTGTTGCCGACTCGGACGCGGGTCAAGCCACGTCTCCTCCTTCCCATCCATCCTATATATTGGAGGGCGTCAGTAACCCTAGCAGCAATAAGATCAAATGTCATCTACCTCCTTTCGCCACCAACCGTCGTTCCATCCCCTGCTACTGCTTTCGGCGATCCCATCCCATCAGCCGTGTGCTTGGCTATACTGGAAGCGGCCCCTGAACCCGCCCTTTCGCTCCTGGCACCGGGAGACGAGATTTTGTTTTGCGAGTGTCTCTGACCCACTGCTCGCCGCCATTCGTCTTCGTCTGGCAACTTCGACTACTTCCTCTGCTTCTTCGGATCACCATGAGTCAGGCAATCCGAATTGACAAGAAGGCTGCCAAGGACAAGGCTGCTCAGGAGGACTGCCGGCTCCGCGCCGCGCTATCACTTGGCCGACTAGAGGTATAAACTTGTTTATCCCTCCCCTATTTGATTCCTGTGTTTGCCTTGCTTGTTGTTTATGTAGATGTATCTGTTATTTGCATATGACAGCTTGGATGGTAGATACTACTAGTACAAGATTAAACTGTAATGCCATATTTATAATTTTTTTGGATTAGATTATTCAATTACTAATTATCCATTAGTATAGATTGCGCGCCGCCGCCGGGATGCAAGAACCCTTGTCCTTTTTTTGCTTTTTTTTTTACATGGGAGTCGTTTGTTTGCTTGAGAGGAAGGCTATAGAATACTGTTTACCAAAACCAATTGATAAGAGGAGTTGAGAAACATAATAACATACAAACAACATGGCATGCATGATCAAATCATCGACATGAAAGTATATCTATTTTTATGTTTACATCACAACGACTCTATGATCAACTTCGTTCATTGATGAACTAGGAGAGTCCTAGCACACGGAGACGGCCATGCCGGTCCGGCGGCGGACGTTTCGAAGTATGCCAATATGAAATAGACGAGGGCCGACGAGGATGACGATGTGAGCAGATTCCCCCACCATATGTTTCTGCACCTGCTGTGCTGGTTGGCGTACGCACGTCCCGACACAGTGCGGCTTGTGGCAAGAGGGTTCTCGATGTCACCCTCTGTGATCGATCGTCTATGGAAGTTTGTGGGGATCTTTTTTCCGGGGGGGATCTGATTTGGTTGTGTATTTAAGTATCCATGTGGGAAGTCAGGATAGCGATGGTGCAACCGTCCGTGAACGTAAGCGCGGGGGTGCCGTGATACTCAACAATGGAGATGAAAGGCTGAAAGACTAACCAAATACCCCTTGAAGCCTTAATATACTACAAGAATACTACTGTAGTATTGTTTGCATCTAGGCTATGGACGAAAAAAATAACGGTCTAAAATTGTTGGTGTATTGTTGTCAGATACCTCAGATCTAGCCAATTTCCATTATTCCCAGGACCAATAACATGAGTGAGCGAGGATCACGTTCAAAGAGGTGTTTCAGAGAGGATCAAGGACCTTTCCAAAGAAGGATTGGTCGTCTTCAATTCGTTCCACAGATGGCTGATCTGCACTCGAGCATCCAGATCTAGGCTTTTTGTCTACAGACTATTCTCTACTATTAAAGGGAGTTGAGAATGTACATTCGTATGCCCAACTCCCCTTGCTCAATTGCTCCTTCCTCACAATGTATTAATTTCAAATCAAATCAAATCTTACCAAAATCTCATTAAATCAAAATTTCCTTGCCTCCTTCCTATCCATCCCCAAATCTTATTGAAATCTCAATTAATTAATCTTCTTTGTCTTTCCCTACCCATCCTAAATCAAATCAGATGTACCAAAATCGTCACCCTCATCTGTTTTGATGCCACACCCAAATTACCAACGAAACTGCTGGGCAGAAAATGCAGATTGCACGAACAGCTGACACGATGCCCGATCCAGCCGTCTGCTGCCCTATGGTCATATGCATGGACGAGCTGAGCTGCACTCTCGTACTAACATCATGCACAAAGCTCGTTGCATAGCACTGGCTCAATCACCAATGACGGGCGTCGACTTGCACGGCCTCTGTGCAGTAGTGTGTAACCAAATGCTGGTCGCCTTCACCTGTTCAATTGAACAACAAGCTATACGTGTATGTGGTTGCCCTTGCCTCCCCATACCTAATCATCTATCCGAGATGAGGGGTACATGCCATGATCAAAACCTGATGGCTGTGGGCGGAACATTATTTCACCGTTAATTTGTTTGTCCAACACGTCCTCCTTAATAAAAGGCCATGGGCTCCGTCCTTTTTTTCTTTTAAACCCGATGGCTAGGTTCCCTGCTCCTTTCTTAAAGAATTCAAATTTGAAAACTAATGGCACTAACAGAAAGTTTATAATTTTTATGACCTAACAGCAAAAAGAATTAAACAAAAACGGTGGTAAAACTATTGTCAAATCTGGTCAAACTGTGGTCAAACAATGGTCAAATCTGGTCAAATTGTGGTCAAACTATGGTCAAACTACTTATTCAAGAAATATTAGTGTTAATAAATAATTATTGTTTTTTAGAATAATAATTTCAAACTCAAACGGTGCTTAATGCTCAAGTTCAACTCCTAAGGGTTAATAGGATTGACAACTTAGTTTTGTCAGGAAAACAACAAGTGCAGACTTGGAAACTAGGGGGAATAGAACTCGAAAGTTAAGCGTGCTCAGGCTGGAGTAGTGAGAGGATGGGTGACCGACCAGGAAGTTAGACGATTTGGAATGAGTGGTTCATAATTGAGCAGTGATGAGGGGTGATTAGAGATTGAATTGTCAAATAATTCAAAAATTTGAAAATAAGAAAATATTCAAAAAAAATTCAAAATTTTATTTATCAAAAAAATTCAGAAAAAGAAAATTTCAAAAAAATTCCTTTATTCCCGGTTGGTTTTACCAACCGGGACTAAAGGTGGAGCTCCAGAGAGCGGCCACGTGGAGGGCCTTTAGTCCGGGTTCGTAACACAACCGGGACTAAAGGGGGGGGGGGGGGGGGCTTTAGTCCGGTTTGCGAACCGGGACAAATGGGCCTATGAACGGGACAAATAAGCCTTTTTCTACTAGTGGATTGACACCAGGTATTACATGCATCAGCCATCCAGGACAAGCTTCCTATTCTTGAAGTTAGCGATACTAACATGTCGAAAATGGCAAAGCCGTAGGCGAGCAAGGCTGCGATGGCGGCGGCCGGACACGAAGGGGGTGTCGACCACCTTGGTGAAAACGAGGCAGGGGAGGACGGCCGACGCTAGGAGGACCGGAGCGAGCGCGTAGAGAGCATGGCGGCGCACGGTCCCGACCGCAAACCAAACGAAGGCACCCACATAGGCCAGCTGGAGCAGTGTTGAGACCCCGTTGATCGTCAAAGACGCGACGGCGTCGGGGTAGTGGCGGGAGGGCGTACATGAACATCGCGACACTGCTGAAGAGCGTGAGGATATGCCCGTACGACGTCCGGTCACCGGTGCCCTTGTCCTTGAAGATTGGCCCCAGGAAGGTGAGGCTGCAAAAATGTAGGCAGGTATGTACAATCTCTGTAAGAATAGGCCACATCCAGGGAAGGAAAAGCACATAATTTAATAAACATAACTAAGACGAAGTAGCAAAGCAATGCTACAAGAGACTGGCACAAGGGGATGGATTCAACAGTGACACACCTCTGATGGCAGAACTGCCCAAGAAACTGAAAAAAAGCAGGGGAGCATTGAGCTCCGGCCGGCGAATCCACGACGGCAACCTCTCGGGATGCCAGCACCAGCACGACGCAAAGGTCGTGCTTTTGTTGAACCTACGCGCACGTACAGGAACAGGAGGAGGCCAAGCAACGCCTAGGCCGGCGATCCGGCCGGCGCGCCGCCGCATCGGCATCGATGATGCCGTGCCGTCCTACTGGTGCACCACTAGCATGCTAGGCACACGGGAGCGCGCGAATGGACACTTCCGGCCTCCCCATCCCGATCCCCATCCCATGAATGGCAGCAAAGCAAGCAAATCCGCCACCTTTTTCAAGTTGAACCAACAACACCTACGCCGGCCGGGTGCTACTGCTTGCTCGGCGCGCGCACAGCGCCGCCGGATCGATCGAACCAAGAGAAAAAAGTAGCGACTTTTCAACCCGACCGGCCCCAACACCAAGGCGCGGGCACGTACGGGGCAGCACCTGCGCCGGCGATCGATTCCGCCGGCCGGGTGCTGCTGCATCGGCGCGCACACACTACACCTACACGCAGCGAGCGCCCCCATCGAATCCATCCAAGGCAGAAACAGAGAAACCTACGGAACCCGACGCCGACCGGCTCCAACGCGCCCACGAATCGGCAGCAGCATGCACAGGCAGCACATCATCGGAGACGGGAGGGGAGATCGAAGGAAGAGCACACTCACATGGGCGCCAGGGAGAGCAGGAAGGCGGTGCAGTTGCCAAGGATGGCGAAGCCCGTGAGCACCACCTCCGCCACCTTGGTGCGGCCGGCGACCGCGACCCCCGCCAGCAGGCCCCTCCCGCCGACGCCGGGCACTATGTACGACGGCATGGTTTCCTCAGGGGGAAATGGAGGGGGTGGGGAGGGAGAGACAGGGCAGGCAGGCCGGGGGTTTATGACGGAGGGGGTTTGTGGCTGGGTCTCCGGCCGCCTCTCCCACACCGCGCGCGCCACCCATCTTTTCTCTTTCACAGTCTACTTTTACTTTAATGACGGTATCAAATATACGTATGCTAATTCGAAATTCGAAGGGAAGCACGAGCCCGCGCGATTTCCATTCCCTTTCCCGTGTGTCCAACGGAATTTTTGTACATCAATCGCCAGTAGTATGATTAATCAGCCGAGCATCTCCAGTTCTCCATTAGAGCCTCTGCACGTCGTCCCCTAAAATGGCCAGCGAAATTCTAGACCAACCAGTCCGGATGAAGTTTGCCATCCAACACCGTCCTGCATTAGTTCGCGTCCACGCGTCCGTTTTCTCGCAAACCATAAGCAAACTAGGGGCCCTTTGTCGGAGTCTGAACCTTCGCCACGTAGGACTCCAACACCCCCGGCACACCCAAACCACATCGGGGGCCCGTGTTTCCATCCCTTCCGCCTTGCTTTGCATCCGCTTCCTCCTAGGCTGACGCCGCCGCTGTACCACACAAGCCGCCTGCCAAGCCCTTGTTGGACCTACGTGACTTTCGCTGCTCCGCCCCGTCACCATGCCGCTATTCCACCTCTCGTTCGTCCGCCGCCCAGGTACCATCCCGCATGCGGATGACATTCGCGGGGTCACCATGCCTGACGAGTGTTTGATGAAATGATCATCCTATTTTTTTGACAATTTTTCTTCCTTTTTGAACCAATGGATTCGTACATGGAGTACTTACATTGAGTCATCCGACGAGGAGGATTATGCGGATGAAACAGTGACGATGTAGGCGGTCCTTGCAAACACGGAGCATGCGAAGAGCATGTTATCAATTTCAAGGGATCGATCAAGGGTCATCGAGTTCTAAACGGATTATGGCATAGCGGTATTTGACGTTGATGGATGACTACTTTGCCCCGATGCCCTATTCGCGGACAATTTTTGCCGGCACTTTTGGATGCGAAAAAATGCGTTCGATCACCTGTAAAATGGCGTCCAGGCCTATGATGACTACTACTTCTTCTTGAAGAAGGATGTTGTAGAAAGAATTGGATTCTCTGGTTACCAGAAGTGCATGGCTGCATTGCGGATTGCATATGGCATGACTGCAGTTTTGTGGGACGAGTACCTCCCGATGTCTGAGAGCACATCCACATACGTTATGGTCAGATTTGCTACTGCTTTGGTCGAAGTGTTTGTACCTCTGTACTAGAGAGAAGCAATTGTCGCATACACCAAAAGGCTCATGACACTCTCAAAAGCAAGAGGATGGCAATGCATGCTCGGATGTCTTGATTGAAGATGGAAGAACTGACCATATGTTCTACAAGGGTAATATCAGGGCCATGTTAAGAAGTCCACCATCATTCTTGAAGAAGTTGCATCACATGACCTCTGCATTCGGTATGCTTTCTTTGGTATGCCCGGGTCTCACAATGACATTAATGTGCTACAGCGGTCTCCATTGTTTGTTAGGCTGACTGAAGTACAATCTCCTCCATGCAACTACACTGGCAATGGCATGAATACTATATGGGCTAGTATTAGATTGACTATCTATCCTCCATGGGCAACCTTCGTCGAGACCATGTCTAAGTCAGTTGGTCAGAAAAAACCTCATCTTTCCTAAAGACAAGAAGGAATTAGAAAAGATGTGACGAGGGCATTTGGAGTGCTCCAAGCCTGTTTTGTAGTTGTTCGAGGACGTGCAAAAGTATGGGATCATGCATAACATGATCGTGGAGGATGAGGGTGAAGATGCCGCTGGAGGTCTAGAATTTGAGAACATGGGTGATCCTATACAACTTCCAAATCAGAATCGGGCCACGTTTGATGAGTTTGTCCAAATGCATCAACAAAGTCGACATCGAGCAACTCATGACCAGCTTAAGGAAGATCTGATTGAGCATCTGTGGGCACTTAAAGGAGACAACTAGAACATATATATGCGTGAGTTGAATTCAAATATTAACTATTTTATTTCAAAGCTTAGTTGGATTGTAATATTTACATTTGAACTAGTGTCACATTTGAATATTTTCACTCATCAAAATTTGATATGCTATTACTTTGAGTGCTGCAAACTTTAAAAAAAGAGGATGTTTGGGGGACAAGATTGGATGGCCAGCTCCCCTATCCATCCCAGGGGACGAGTCCAGACCAAGTCGCAGACAAATAGTGTGTCCATTTTAGTGGACACGTTGGAGATGCCCTTAGCACATAAATCCGGTTTACTATCCCAAAAATTGTCTCCAACAACGTAGCATATAAATGAATCATTTACGGACGCGCCACGAATCCGAGACGTCGGATCGTGGGTTGTTGCCGACTCGGACGCGGGTCAAGCCACGTCTCCCTTCCCATCCATGCCTATATATTGGAGGCGTCAGTAACCCTAGCAGCAATAAGATCAAATGTCATCTACCTCCTTTCGCGCACCAACCGTCGTTCCATCCACTGCTACTGCTTTCGGCGATCCCATCCCATCAGCCGTGTGCTTGGCTATACTGGAGAGCAGGCCCCTGAACCCCGCCCTTTGCGATCCTGCACCGGGAGACGAGCGATTTGGTTTTGCAGGAGTGTCTCTGACACCACTGCTCGCCGCCATTCGTCTTCGTCTGCAACTTCGACTACTTCCTCGTCTTCCTCGAGATCACCATGAGTCAGCAATCCGAAATTGACAAGAAGGCTGCCAAGGACAAGGCTGCTCAGGAGACTGCCGGCGCCGCCGCGGCTATCACTTGGCCGACTAGAGGGTATAACTTGTTTATCCCTCTCCTATTTGATTCCTGTGTTTGCCTTGCTTGTTGTTTATGTAGATGTATCTGTTATTTGCATATGACGAGCTTGGATGGTTAGATACTAGTACAAGATTAATACTGTAAATGCCATATTTATAATTTATTTTTGGATTAGATTATTCAAAAATTACTAATTTATCCATTAGTAGATTGGCGCCGCCGCCGCCGGGATGCAAGAACCCTTGTCCTTTGTTTGCTTTTTTTTTTACATGGGAGTCGTTTGTTTGCTTGAGAGGAAGGCTATACGAATACTGTTTAACAAAACAATTGATAAGGAGTTGAGAAACATAATAACATACAGAACAGACATGCATGCATGATCAAATCAATCGACATGAAAGTACTAATCTATATTTTATGTTTACATCAACGACTCTATGATCAACTTCGTTCCATTGATGAACTAGGAGGAGTCCCTAGCACACGGAGACGGCCATGCCGGTCCGGCGGCGGACGGTTCGAAGTATGCCAATATGATCGACGAGCCGACGAGGATGACGATGTAGAGCAGATTCCCCCACCATATGTTTCTGCACCTGCTGTGCTGGTTGGCGTACGCACTCCCGACACAGTCGGCAGTGTGGCAAGAGGGTTCTCGATGTCACCCATCATTGATCGATCGATCTATGGGAAGATTTGTGGGGATCTTTTTTCCGGGGGGGATCTGATTTGGTTGTGTATTATAAGTATCCATGTGGGAAGTCAGGATAGCGATGGTTGCAACCGTCCGTGAACGTAGCGCGGCCGTGATAACTCAACAATGGAGATGAAAGGCTGGAAAGACTAACCAAAATACCCTTGAAGCCTTAATATACTACAAGAATACTACTGTAGTATTGTTGCATCTAGGCTATTGGACGATAAAAATAAACGGTCTAAAATTGTTTGGTGTATTGTCAGATAACTCCAGATCTAGCAATTTCCATTATTCCCAGGACCAATAACATGAGTGAGCGAGGATCACGTTCAAGAGAGGTGTTTCAGAGAGGATCAAGGACCTTTCCAGAAGAAGGATTGGTCGTCTTCAATTCGTTCCACAGATGGCTGATCTGCACTCGAGCATCCAGATCTAGGCTTTTTGTCTACAGACTAGTCTCTACTATTAAAGGGGAGTTGAGAATTGTACATTCGTATGCCCAACTCCCCCTTGGCTCAATTGCTCCTTCCTCACATCATGTATTAATTTCAAATCAAATCAAATCTTACCAAAAATCTCAATTAAATCAAAATTTTCCTTGCCTTCTTCTATCCATACCCAAATCTTATTGAAATCTCAATTAAATTAAATCTTCTTTGTCTTTCCCTACCCATCCTAAAATCAAATCAGATGTTACCAAAATCGTCACCCGTCATCTGTTTTGATGCCCACACCAAATTACCAACGAAACTGCTGGGCAGAAAATGCAGATTGCACGACAGCTGCACGATGCCCGATCCAGCCGTCTGCTGCCCTATGGTCATATGCATGGACGAGCTGAGCTGCACTCTCGTACTAACATCATGCACAAAGCATCGTGTGCATAGCACTGCTCAATCACCAATGACGGGCGTCGACTTGCACGAGACCTCTTGTCAGTAGTGTGTAACCAAATGCTGGTCGCCTTCAGCCTGTTCAATGGTGAACAACAAGCTATAACGTGTATGTGGTTGCCCTTGCCTCCCCATACCTAATCATCTATCCGAGATGAGGGGTACATGCCATGATCAAAACCTGATGGCATGTGGGCGGAACATTATTTCACCGATTAAGTTTGTTGTCCCACACGTCCTCCTTAATTAAAATGCCATGGGGCTCGTCTTTTTTCTTTTAAACCCGATGGCTAGGTTCCCCTGCTCCTTTCTTTCAAGTTTATTTTCTTCGATCGACTTCTAGCAATGAAGCAGAAATACTGTTTAACACAACATCGGAGAATAGAGAATTTTGAGAAACAAAATAGACTAGTATATTTATCATGTTCATAATCAAAGCAATCAACATGAATGTACTAGAATTTGTCTACATCAGCGAGTCTATGATCCTCTGTTCCTCTCTAGCGACTTCGTTCCATTGATGAACTAGGAGCAGTCCCCAGCAGACGGAGACGGCCAGGCCGGTATACCCGATGACAAGCGAGGCGAGGTACACCGCCGGTGTGGGGGTGTACACTTGGAAGTAGGCCAGGAAGAACGAGGAGCCGACGAGGATGACGGCGTAGAGCAGGTTCCCCCACCATAGGTTTGTGCGCCTGGTGCGCTGGTCGGCGTACGCACTCCCGACGCAGTCGCCGGCGGCAAGCGGGTTCTCGAGATCACCCATCACCGATCGATCTGATCTGTGGGAGGATTTGTGGCGATCGGTTTTTTGTGAGTATATATGTTTACAAGAAGACCGGCTGCTGATTCTTTTTCCGTTTTCTTGTACGTGTAGGTCTCTGGAACCGCCTAATGTACGTAATGTCATGCGCGTACACGTCTGTACAATCGGGGATCCACGGTGGCAGCTGATCATTCCCACGGCAGGATTAAAAACAGCTGCAACATGTTCGATTTGCTTTGGAAACCTAAAACTCAAGTACCGCTAGAAGATGGCACGTACGGCTCAAAGTTAGACTATCACTCAACAGCATATAAAAAAAAGATTAGCATTATCTGTATTTATGGTGAAAAAAAAGGGGGCGTGCTACGCGTCCGCCTGCTGATTTTTTAGAAGATCGGCCGGGTCATGAGCCGTCAGATCTGGCGCATCAAGCGGCCGAGCGACATCTCCACCATTGCAACACATGTATTGTTGCAGAATTTTTTACAACAGAGATCTTGTTGCAGAAAAGTTTCGCAACAAAAGTCTTGTTGCAGAATTTTTTTCACAACAGAGGTCTTCTTGTAGATTGTTTTTTCCAACAGAGACTTGTTACAAAGAATTTTCGCAACAAAGCTCTTGTTGTGGGTTTTTTTTGCAACAAAGGTCTTGTTGTAGAAAAACAATTTTTGCAACAGAGCTCTTGTTGCAGGTCTTTTTTTTGCAGTAGAGATCTGTTGCAGAAAAACACACGAGAAGAGGTCAATGAGAGACACCAAGGGAGCTTGGGCGAGATCTTGTGTGTGTGTGTGGAGAGAGGGGTGTAAGGAGAGAGGAGGAGGGAAGGAGAAAGGGGCTCGCGGTGGAGCGCTATGGGAGGTCGGCTGGGAGAGAGTGAGGGGTGAGTAGAGACAGGGGGAAAGGGAAAGGGAGTTGGTGGGGGCGTCCTCCAGCGGGCCGTCACCACTTAACCTTTCATATGAGTAAAGGATGCAATGGATGCATCAAGCAGAGGAGAGTAAAGGGAATAGCAGCCGCCACCATGACCCCAATCTGGAGAAACTACTCAAGCCAAGGTCTGTGTTGCTCATGTGGTACCTCTTCAGCATCAGAGGCGACAGAGTATGGTGGTGGCATTGTGGCAGATGTCGTGGCCGCCACCCTCGCTGCATGCGGAACGATGGTGGTTGCGACAAGGTGACATCCATGGCCATATTCCAGTGTTCTCCCCTCTTAGTGGGAGTACAGGTGTGCCATGGATCTGGCGGGCGTGCTATTTGATGGTGTCGGCCACGGGTGGCTGGCTAGCTGGTAGTACTCGTGGACACGACATCGGCTGGACGACAGTCATCAGAGTGCTATGGGCGATGAACGGCGGCGGTCATGTCCTCCCTCAGGGTGATCTACTGCCATGGCAAGAACAATAAAGCTAGTTGTGGTGTGTGGTAGCCTCGTATGATGCAGATCAATCATCGACTGTTACTTTTGAGGATGGCTCGAGGCTGCCAGAGCATTCCAAACTCGGGATTTCAGCAATGCTCGTTATCTTTCTCTCTTGTCAAAGATTCCATCGTGTGTGCGATGACAAGATTCCACAATTCATTGCCTTTATCTGTCGTCCAGAATCATGTGTGTAAGCTCCTACTAGGATCGTGGAATGTGGAGACGACGACATACGATGACTTTGATTGGGTGGTGCTTCTCGAGCACCCAGTCTTCAGCTAAGATGAAAACCTTAGATTTGACCCTAGTTGGTTATACCTAGCAATGGCGGCGTTGTTGCGCCATTATCCTCTTGGAGGCATTGCTTGGATTTTAATCACACTTGATCTTCAAGGTTAAAACCCACGATTTGGCCTTCAATGGTTGGATTCAACAATGGAGGGGATTGTGCGACGTTTCCTTTCTGTAGGCATTGTTTTTGAAGAACCTTTCACATAGTCCTTGTGTTGGCAATGGATAGTTGGTCCTGATGGTCGATCGTTGTTTTGATCGCTTCAGGGTTTTTCCTTCTTTTTTCTTCCTCCGCTTTACAGTTTTCCTGGGTGGTCTTTCACATAGCTTCAGGGCTTTCACATAGCTTCGGTCTTCTCTGACTTTACAGTTTTCCTGGGTGGTCTTTTGTGCGTGTGTGCATTGATGCTAGTTGTGTGTATACTAGTTATGCAGAGGCCGGGTGTACTCATTGTGTTTGTATTCCTTTGATGCTTCAGTATGAGTTAATAAAGTAGACCCTTTATATAAGAAAAAAATCCGCTCTTTTGCAACCAAGCACGAATACTGTTCACGATAGGGAGTTGAGAAACAGAATAGCATGTTCGTTATGATATATCTACACCACTCGTGCATGACCAAATCAATCAACATGGAAGTACTAGAATTTGTCTACATCAACGAGTCGAGGATCCTCTGTTCCTCTCTAGCGACCTCGTTCCATTGATGACCCAGGAAGAGTCCCCAGCAGACGGAGACGGCCATGCCGGTATAGCCGGTGACACGGGAGGCGAGGTACACCGCCGGTCCGGTGGTGTAGACTTGGAAGTAGGCGAGGAGGAACGAGGAGCTGACGAGGATGACGGCGTAGAGCAGATTCCCCCACCATAGGTTTCTGCGCCCGCTGCGCTGGTCGGCGTAGGCGGCGGCAAGCGGGTCCTCGATATCATCGCCCATCGTCGATCGATCTGATCTGTGCGAGGATTTGTGGCGATCGTTTCTTTTGAGGATCTAATTAGGTTGAGTATTGTTTATAACTCGACCGGTGGCCCTATTTATTTCTTGTACGTGTAGGTCTCTGAAACAACCTAATGTCATGTACGTACACGTACTCGTACAAAGGCGAGTCACCTGAAGCAGATACGAGAAAGGACTCCCGTCCGCGTCACCCGCCGTCGTCGTCGGAGGGCGGCACGCGGCAGGCAAAGCCCAGCCCGGTGGGCCCTCTTCTTGTCTCCGTGGGAGATCTCTGGCCTGGAGCGCAGCTGCGGCCGTAGACGTTAGCCATGCGCGAGGCGGAGCTTGGATCCCGCTGCGGCGGTCTCGGAATGGTGATGGTCGGGCTGCTGATGGCTGCGAGGGCAGCCAGCGATGGCCCGATGGCGGTGTTGTGATCACGGCGCCCTTGTTACTGCGTCGGGTCGACTGTGCCTCGTGTTGGGCGCCTACCGAGTCGGGTCGACTGTGCCTCGTGTTGGAGAGGTGGTGGCCGCTGCTGCGTGGCAGCATGGTAAGCGGTGGCTGGTCAGGTGGAAATCTGGCACGTCGCTCGGGAAGGAGAGGTGGGACTGCCGGTGAAAACTGAGCCGACTTAGGTCTAGGCTTTTCACTTCCACATTTTCAAGGTATTACCTACAGCTCTTTAGTTATTATTTTCTTTCGAGATTGCATTTTGCTCTGCAAATCACTGCTTTAGCATACCAAACTTGATTTCATGAGGTACTTATAAGCAACTTGTGTTCTTTGCTTGTATCAGTCTTCTTTGAGTCAGCCTCAAATGATGGTGGTTGCCGATTTGGACGATGTTTTCGTCTGACGATCTCTTGGTTAATTTGGTCGATTCTAGACATGTCGTTGAGTCCTTTCTCGATAACTTGCCCAATATGTTTCAGGACAATGTAAATGTAGAATCTGCTCTTGGGCCTGCACTTAAAGCAGCATTCATGGTTATGGTAAGATCCTTGATGGTTTATTATTATTGAAGTATATGTGTTGTTTGTTCTTGTGTGCCCTCTATTACACGATTTAATCTCTGGACATTTATCTCATCACTGTTGTAGGGTCAAATTGGGGGAAAGTTGCTTGTCTTCCAGAGTACATTGCCATCTCTTGGTATTGGCCGTTTGAGACTTCGAGGAGATGATGTCCGTGCATATGGAACAGACAAGGAGCATATTCTGAGGATACCAGAAGATCCCTGCCATAGACAGATGGCTGCCGAGTTCACGAAAATTCAGATCGCTGTGGACATGTTTTCTTTGAGTGACAAGTATTGTGATATAGCTTCCTTAGGTGACAATTCCTTGACAACCTCCGTTGAGAAGTTCCTATAGTATTTCCTATTTGCTCTTACTTACCGTGATATGTATTAATGTGTAGGTTCTCTGGCAAAATATATACTGGTGGTCAGGTGTACCATTATCCATCCTTCCAGGCAACTACTCACGGGGAGAAACTTAAACATGAGCTTAGCAGAGACCTTACTCGGGGGATTGCTTGGTAATCTGTAATGCGTATCAGATGTGGAAAAGGTTTTAGATTTATATCAACAGCTGCATGTTTATCTTATCTTTCTAAATATTTCCTTGCCTTGTTAGTTTAATCAATCTAACTCGCATGACATAATGTTTCTCAGGGGTGTGTTTCACATCATACCGGTCGTGCTAAGGTCAACAGATTTGTTAGCTCTTCCAGCTGTTGACTCTGATAAAGGTTTTGCGATGCAAATGTCTCTACAGGAGACCCTAATGATCATGCGGACTGTATACTTCCAAGCGGCGTTGCTGTATCCTTTCCTGTCAAGTTGCTTATGCACTGCTCTCTACGTTACAAACAATAACTTGGCAAAATGTTAAAGGAGCACCGTTCTCAAGGTTTTTGTTTGCTCTTAGTTTGGTCATACTTAGATCCATGAATATGGTTTGTCAGTAGAGTAGAACTGTAATCCTCACTTTAATCCGCATATGATGTTTGATGTTGCCTGCTGCATTGGGCTTTTATTTTTCACAATATTATTTACGCGTGTGGTTCTTGTGTCCTTAACCACCATCAGATATACATCATCCTCTGGTGAAAGACGTATCAGGGTCACACATCTTGGTGAGATGTATCGTCAAGCAGATACTGGTGCCATTGTGTCAGTGCTTGCTAGAATCGGTTAGTACTAGATTAATGCTCTCCCCTTCCATAAATGTCAATATACATGACTCTGATCACTTTATAGCTTACTAATTATCGCTATCCTGCAGCTGTTGAAAACTCACTGTCTGATAAACTGGACAGTGTTCGACAACAATTACAGTTAAAGCTTGTGAGAAGTTTAAAGGAATACTGGAACCTTTATGTTGTACAGCATCGGATAGGAGGGAGACTGATATATCCAGAATCATTAAGATGCTTGCCATTATACATTAGAATCATTAAGGATTCCCTTGCTATGCGTGGTGGTTATGCTGATCTATCTCTTGATGAACGTTGCGCTGCTGGTTTCTGTATGATGATACTGCCTGCAAGAAGGCTGCTCAATTTTATTTATCCATCTCTGTACAGGCTTGATGAAGTATTGACAGTGGTATGCCGCATTTCCTTGCCACGGAACTGATTAAGTACCTTTTATCCAGTGCCACTTGTAGACTTGTTACTTCCAAACTATGCAAGTCAAGTAGGAAGAACAAAAATAACTTGAGTTCCATTTTTTGGTGATGGAAAGAACCAGTTGGCCTGTTCAATTAGTTGGCCTTTAATAATTCGTATTCATGAGGTTTTCCCCCTTGTATTTAGGCATATATGTAGTCAAAATGGACAGAACCAGTATAAGAAGTTAAACTGATTAGTTTGCTTAGTTAGTTTGGTAGGACCTCAACCCATTTACTGTTTCCTGCTTCAAAAGTAAGTTTCTATTATAGTTTGTAGAGCCAGCATTAATTGAATTTGAGCTGATTTTAATGGTATATTCGAAGTTAACATTTCGTTTAATCTAGTCTATTCATTGTTTTTTCTAACTGAAATAAATGTCATGATTTTCAGGAACCAGATAGGATTGATGGGCCCCTGAAGCGGTTGCCATTAACCTTGCAGTGCCTAGATACTACTGGATTATATCTTTTTGGCGATGGCTTCACCTTCCTAGTATGGTTAGTTAGGATGCTCCAACCTGAACTCATGAACGATATTCTTGGAGTCTGCTTGGCAAACTTCCCTGATTTATCAAAGGTACCCCCGTTTGCTCTTTGGTAAATAGTATAATCTTGACTTCGGTATGCTCTTGGATGAGAATCGAATATTTTAGTTAATGAAAAGCTCACTGTTAACATGTACTACAATACCACTTCTGATTTGTGCTTCTTGCTGATATCAGGTATCTTGCAGATTCAGTTGAGAGAATGTGACAACAGTCAGTCGAGAAACTTCATGGCAGTACTAAGAGCCCTAAGGGAGAGGGGTTCTTCGCGTTACCATCTACCCCACGTGGTACGGCAAGGCTAGCAGCCCAGCGGAGGCTTCTTGCTTCTGTCCAACCTGGTCGAGGGTCAGATGGCTGGAACAAGCAGTTACATGGGCTGGATACTCCAAGTTCACTGCCAAACACAAAGCTCGTGATGATGCACGGTGGATGGACCAGAAATTTTGTTTTTGCGTAAACTGCTGTAAATTCAGTTCCTGCCAGTCCGGGATCGCTCTCTTTGGTGTAGGGGTTTGTACGCAGTAGTATCATCGAGAATTTGTCACAAAGATTGCGTAAACTCTTGTTTCACTGTTGGTACTGTTCTTGATGCAATGGGAAGCACCTTTTTTTACAAATGTTTTGTACTGTAAGTGACAAAAGGATTCAAGATGCCATATTTCCTTTTGGGGCCATCCTCGCAATAGCCTAGGTAATACATGAACAAAATGTAACAACTACAGAACATAAAAGAATAACACAAGCACAACGCTATGCTGAATGATATCTGGATTAAATATAAGCTCACAGGGGAGCACAACTGTGGCTGAATGTTTGACATAATTATCATGACAATATCTGGATTAACATAAGCTCGCCGGGGAGCATAACTCTGGCTGAATGAACGACATAACTCTCAGAGGAGCATAACTCTGGCTGAATGAACGACATAAGTCTCATGATGTCTGGCATAACATAAACTCAGAGGAGCACAACTGTAGGATGAATTGAAACGATAAGTTTGTCGAACTCCTCGGTCCTCGGTCAGCTCCTAGATGGGGCACTCGAACATCTTGTGGAGCTCGAACCCGAAGTTCCAGACATCGTCGTGGAAGGCGGACGGGGGCTCGCGGTGGGCAATGTACACGGCCACATAGGCGAGCAGGATCGCGGCTCCGATGAAGTTGGGCACCTAGTATTCATTTCATCATATAATAAATCAGCAACAATTATCACACAAAACAAGAGCTAGCGTCGATGAGGTAAGAGAGAGTAGGATGTATTCGTACCGCCATGTACAGATCCAGTGTGGCGGCCAGAGACGCGCAGAAGGCCGAAGTGATGGCATTGACAAAGCCCAGCCACACCTCGTACAAGGGGTCCATGTTGTCCACCAGCTTCAGATTTGCTGCCTCCACCTGCAGTGGCAATGCAAATTTTGTGAATATATATACTCTGTTGCATAATGACCCAATTAGCACATGTATCAGCAATTCAGAACAATCTTCCTATTCTTGAAGTTAGTGATACTTGAATATGAGCTTGTTGTGTTGCAGATCACTAGTATAAAACAGGGCTTTGGTCCAGGCAGGGCCAGCCCATTAATCCCGGTTCACTCACGAACCGGGACCAAAGGGGGCATCGGTCCCGGTTCGTGAGGCCAGGGGCATTGGTCCCGGTTCGTCTAGGGTGTGAGATGCCTATATATACCCCCTCACCCGCGAGCAGAGCAGTGGAGTGCTCTGTTTTTTGGGTCGGCCGTGGGAGAGCTTTGTGGTGCTCTAGCTCACCTCGTATGCACATGAGGTGTTTGATGAAATGCCCGAGCCACACTTAAGTTTTCTCCTCTCGAAGCTCCTTGTCCAAGCTCCATTTTCCTCGAGATTTGTCTAGGTTTGGCGGTCCGTCCTGTTCCGTCCCCGTCCTCACCGCCGTCGATCGCCCGCGCCGATCTCGTCGCCGGCACCACAGTGGTGAGCCTCTTGGTATTATCTTCTTTGTAAAAGAAAAAAGTTCTTACTTGTATGATTAAGATAGATACTTGTGTAATTTTCTTACTTTTATTATTGTTTGTTATTATATATATTTGAGAGAGGAAGAATGCCGACTGTTGTCGTGGGGGTCGCTTCTGTTTGTTGAGTTTCCTGGTAGTTGCCTTCAATCAATTTTTGATCAACTATGAACATAGGAAATGTCTGACGACGAAAATGATTTCGGTATGTGCGAATACTGCGAAGACGAGCGCGGCCTGTGCGACAGAAATTTCTTATTTGGTGGTAGGCGCTTCAGCATCAAGCTGGATGAGACCTTCGAAGTGGATACAGTAAGTCACAACGACAAGTCTTCTTTCGTAATTAAGCATGACTTCTGCTTCTTTTGCTTCAACTTATAATTTTAATTTTTTACTATTCTACTAGCGTATCCCCTGCCATGCAAGAATTTATGTCTTGGATAAGATTGGTTTCAGTCCTATGGAAACTATGGAGGTAAAGATAGTTCACTTGAGGACCGAGCATGGTTATACTTTTGCCGCAAAATTATACAATGCAGACACCTACACCTATTTTGAATGCAAAAATTGGAGATCACTATGCAAGGCTTATGCATTTGAGCCTGATATGCTTATCACCTTTGATATTCGTCCGGAAGATGATATTGAAGGTAATATCGACATCTGGGTCGATGTGCAGACGCCTCCAGTTCTACCATTATGTGAGTTTGTCAACCATATTTATGTCTTGGATATTGTTTATTCAAAAATAGTTGACAACTAATTTCTATTGACAACTTATTTCCATTCAAGCAAACATGTCCAGCGCTTGGTAGACATGACCTACTACTGTCCCGGGGCTGAACTAAACTGCGAGGAGATAAGTCATTATGTTTCATGGCTTGAGGATCTTGATACTGTCAAGACAAATTATTTCCCTGGACTTGAAAATCTTAGTACTCAAAACGTGCGACCACTAGCGTGCGTATTGAACTACGGTCATATCTATTTAGGAAAGATGGTAAGATTTTTACTATTTGTCCTCAGTGCATCTTTTGCATACATTATTTTTTAAGCTAAACTTCATTGCTAAGTATGTTACTACGATGTTCTTCAACAGGGACTCCCAATGATAGTTGTGCCTCATTGGGTCGAGCCTAAAGGTCGCATGGCAATGGTTAGCTTACGGCCAAGACATCCTACATTGCACATGAGTGCATTCAGGATTTCTAAAAGCGAGCAAGTCTTAATAGTCAAAGACTGGAGCAAAATTGTGAAGGATCGCAGAGAAGTACTAGGGGGCAGCAATCAGAAGCGCAGCCCACAATTAGGAGACAGGTTCATCTGCATGCTCCAATATGATGAAGCAGGAGTGCTACACATGTTCTATGCTATTTTACCTGAGAGAGAGCAGCAGGAGTGATTAGCTAGCTAGAATGAGTTTGAAGATGATGATGTGCTACACTATGACTATGATGATTAAATAGCTAGTGTTGGTGGTAATGACTATGATGATTATTATTAACTAGTGTTGGTGGTGATTAGATAGCTACACTATGACTATGATGATTAAATAGTGTTGGTGGTAATGACTGTGATGATTATTGGCTTTGAATGGTGCATTTTGAACACACAAAAAGTCTGGAGTTCAAATAAGTTAAAAAAAAATGAAATCCCTTTGTAACAGACGAGTTTCCGTATGAAACCTTGATACTTCGAAAGAGATTGCCCGTTTTGTACACGAAGTGCATCCAATTTTTGCTGTAACCCTCTCAACTTTTTAGCACAAACTATGTGGATGAAATGATGATACCATGCCAACTTTCAACCTTTTCAGAGTTCATTTGTAGTGCTTTTTAATTTCAGGGTCATTTAGCGCAAAAAGAATGAACTAATAGCAAAAAGAATGAACTTAAAATAATTAATTAAAATATTCTGTTACGATCAACTAAAACAAAACTATAATATTCTTCAATAGCAAAAAGAATCAACTAAAAAGCATTTATAAAACTCTAATAGCAAAAGGAATCAACTAAAAAGCTTTTATAAACCTGTAGTATTTTTGAAACTAAAATTATATAAAATTTATGCAACTAAAAATTATCAAAGTATTTTCTGTTCAAAACATTAATGGCAAAATGAATTTTCATAAAGAATTTTTGTGTTAGAAGAAACTTTAATAGACAAAAAGAAGTATCAGAAAGAATTTTTTGTTAGAAACTAAAATAACAAAATCTGTTTTTGAATATAATGTTAAAACACAATAATATTAAATAGCAGAAAAAAGAATCACTCAAAAATCTATTTTTATAGTAAAGTTATTCACAAACTAGTGATTCACACAAATTTCAAAGAATTCAAATTTGAAAACTAATGGCACTAATAGAAAGTTTATAATTTTTATGACCTAACAGCAAAAAGAATTAAACAAAAACTGTGGTAAAACTATTGTCAAATCTGGTCAAACTGTGGTCAAACTATGGTCAAATTGTGGTCAAACCATGGTCAAACTACTTATTCAAGAAATATTAGTGTTAATAAATAATTATTGTTTTTTAGAATAATAATTTCAAACTCAAACGGTGCTTAATGCTCAAGTTCAACTCCTAAGGGTTAATAGGATTGACAACTTAGTTTTGTCAGGAAAACAACAAGTGCAGACTTGGAAACTAGGGGGAATAGAACTCGAAAGTTAAGCGTGCTCGATGAGGGGTGATTAGAGTGGGTGATTAGAGATTGAATTGTCAAATAATTCAGAAATTTGAAAATAAGAAAATATTCAAAAAAAATTCAAAATTTTATTTATCAAAAAAATTCAGAAAAAGAAAATTTCAAAAAAATTCCTTTAGTCCCGGTTGGTTTTACCAACCGGGACTAAAGGTGGAAAGAGGATGACAAAGCAGAAGTTATTTGTGTCAGGATAAAAGAATCACCGAAGTGCAGAGATCTACTGGTGAAAACTATGATGGAATCAGTTACGACTCAGGAAGAAGTTAATAAGGCGGAAGCTCAGGCTGAAAGTGTGGAGAGAGAAGAATGGGGTGCACCCGACCAAAGGAGGTTAAGACGAAGTTTGGAATAGAGTGAGGTATCAGAATTCGAGGCAGTGAGGAGGTGATTAGAGATTGGAATTTTCAAATAATTCAAAAATTTGAAATAGAAATATTCACAAAACATTCAAAAGTTTTCTTTATCAAAAATTCGAAAAAGAAAATTTTCAAAAATTCCTTTATTCACCGGTTGGTTTTCCCACGGACTAAGTGAGCTCCAGAGAGCGCCACGTGATGGCCTTTAGAGTCCGTGTTCATGTAACCGCAAGCGCTCGGGGACTACCGAGGGGGGGGGGTGGGGGCTTTAGGTCCCGTGTTTTCGACCTGGACAAATGGGCCTTATGAACCCGTAAGTGAGTACACTCAAAGGCCTAGTTTCTAGCTCAGTCGGATTGACACCCGGAACGAAAGAGAATCTGAACGTAGGAGAAGCAGAATATAGGTATTATCACACATGCAACTGCAGAATACAACCGACCGCATACCTATCTCCAGAGGACAAAGGTACATTTTCTATTCTTAAGGTTAAATCGATAACTAACCCATTCCTAATAATGGCAAATCCGTAGTGCGAGCTGCTCGATGCTTCAGGACATCCGAGCGCACGGAAATCTTAAGGGGTAAGTCTAGCCACCTATGGTTGAAAACGAATGAAGCGGGGAGGACGGAGCCGACCGGCTAGAGAGGATGACACCGGGGAGCTAGCAGGCGTAGAGACGATGGAACGGGAACGCACTGGTCCTCACAACTCAGAGGCAAATACACAAACGAAGGTATACGCCTACCCGTAGGCCGCTGGAATAGAGAGCTTTTGGAAGACAGCCGGAGAAGCACCAAATCAAATCCGTTTTCGTAAACGGAAAGGACGCGACTGCTTCGGTGTATTGCGGGGGGCTTAAGCATGACAGCTCGCGAACTCGAAGAGCGTTGATTGATATGCCCTGTA
Organism: Thinopyrum elongatum; assembly: GCA_011799875.1. Classification (NCBI taxonomy): domain Eukaryota; kingdom Viridiplantae; phylum Streptophyta; class Magnoliopsida; order Poales; family Poaceae; genus Thinopyrum; species Thinopyrum elongatum. The sequence continues at coordinate 18,650,172 of CM022298.1, read as the reverse complement.
CGACGGTCGTGGCAAACCGGTGCCCTTGTCCTTGAGATTGGGGCCCCCAGGAATGTGAGGCTTGCAAAAATGTAGGCAGTATGTCACAATCTCTGTAAGAATTATTAGGCCACATCCAGGGAAGGAAAAGCACATATTTAATACATTTTTGGTTTGTTCTAAGAACGAAGTAGCAACAGTCTACAAGTAGCAAGCTGGCACAAGGTGGATGGATGTCAACATGACAAACACCTCTGATGGCAGAAGCTTGCCCAATATGAAACGAAAAAAAGCAGGGGAGCATTGAGCGTCCGTCCGGCGAATCCACGACGGCAACCTCTCGGGAGCCGCACCAGCACGACGCAAAGGTCGTGCTTTTGTGAAACCTACCGCACTAACGGGAAACCGAGGAGGCCAAGCAACGCCTAGGCCGGCGATCCGGCCGGCGCGCCGCCGCAATCGGCCATCGATGATCCGTGCCGTCCTACTTGTGCGCCACTAGCATGCTATCACAGGGAGCTCGCGCGAATGGCACTTCCTGGCCTCCCCATCCGCGTTCCCATCCCATGAATGGCAGCAAAGCACATCCATCCGCCCACCTTTTCAAGTTGAAACCAACCACCCCTAACGCCTGCCGGTTGCTCTACTGCTTCCGTTGCGCGCTCGCACACGCCGCTCCGCTGATCGGATCACCAAGAGAAAAAAGTAGCGACTTTTCAACCTCGAGCCTCCAACACCAGATGCTCGGGCACGTACGGGGCATCCCGCTCGCCTGGCGATCGATCCGCTGCCGGGTGCGGCTGAAGCATCGGCGCGCACCACACTACAACCACTACACACGCAGCGCCCCCTCGAATCTCATCCAGGCAACCAGATAAACTACGACCCTACCCACCGCTCCACGGCCCCACAATCGCAGCACATTGCCACGGCAGCAATCTCGTAGACGGAGGGGAGATCGAGAGGAGAGCAACACTCACATTGGCTCCATGGGAGAGCAGAGGCGGTTCGTGTTGCCAGTATTGCTAATGACCCCGGAGCACCACCCTCCGCCACCTTGGTGCGGCCGGCACCGCGACCCCCCGCCACAGCACCCCCTCCCGCCGACGCCGGGCACTATGGTACGACGCATGGTTTTCCTCAGGAAATGGAGGGTGGTTGAGGGAGGACAGGGCAGGCGGCCGGGTTTATGGACGAGGGGTTTTTGGCTGGTCTCCGCCGCCTCTCCCCACCGGCCCGCCACCCATCTTTTCTTCTCATTTCGCATCTCTTTTACTTTATGACGGTTCAAATATACTGTATGCTAATTCGAAATTCGAAGGAAGCCGAGCCCCCGCGATTTCCATTCCCTTTCCCGTGTGTCCAACGGAATTTTTGTACATCAATCCAGTAGTATGATTAATCAGCCGAGCATCTCCAGTTCTCCATTAGAGCCTCTGCACGTCGTCCCCTAAAATGCCAGCGAAATTCTAGACCAACCAGTCCGGATGAAAGTTTGGCCATCCAACACAGTCCTGCATTGTTTCGCGTTCCACGCGTCCGTTTTCTCTCGCAAACCATAAGCAAACTAGGGGCCCTTTGGTCGGAGTCTGAACCTTCGCCCGTAGGACTCCAAACACCCCCGGCAGCAACCCAAACCACATCGGGGGCCCTGTTTTCCATCCCTTCCGCCTTGCTTTGCATCCGCTTCCCTCCTAGGCTGACGCCGCCGCTGTACCACACAAGCCCGCTGCCAAGCCCTTGTTGCCTACGTGACTTTTCGCTGCATCCGCCCCCGTCACCATGCCGCTATTCCACCATCCTCGTTCGTGCCCGCCCCCAGGTACCATCCCGCATGCGGATGACATTCGCGGGTCACCATGCCTGACGAGTGTTTGATGAAATGATCTCCTATTTTTTTTGACATTTTTTCTCCTTTTTGAACCAATGGATTCGTACATGGAGTACTTACATTGAGTCATCCGACGAGGAGGATTATGCGATGAAACGTGACATGTAGGCGGTCCTTGCAAACACGGAGCATGCGAAGACATGTTTTCAATTTCAAGGGATGATCAAGGGGTCATCGAGTTCTAAACGGATTATGGCATAGCGGTATTTGACGTTGATGATGACTACTTGCCCCGTGCCCTAATCGCGGACAATTTTTGCCGGCACTTTGGATGCGAAAAAATGCGTTCGGATCACCTGTAAAAAAATGGCGTCCAGGCCTATGATGACTATACTTCTTCTTGAAGAAGGATGTTGTGAGAAAGATTGGATTCTGGTTACCAGAAGTGCATGGCTGCATTGCGGATTGCATATGGCATGATGCATTTTGTGGGACGAGTACCTCCCGATGTCTGAGAGCACATCCACATACGTTATGGTCAGATTTGCTACTGCTTTGGTCGAAGTGTTTGTACCTCTGTACTAGAAGAAGCAATTGTCGCATACACCAAAAGTCTCATGACCTCTCAAAACAGAGGATGGCAATTCATGCTCGATGTCTTGATTGAAGATGGAAGAACTGACCATTATGTTCTACAAGGGTACAATCAGGGCCATGTTAAAAGTCCACCATCATTCTTGAAGAAGTTGCATCACTGACCTCTGCATTCGTATGCTTTTTTGGTATGCCCGGGTCTCACAATGACATTAATGTGCTACAAACGCGGTCTCCATTGTTTGTTAGGCTGACTGAAGTACAATCTCCTCCATGCAACTACACTGGCAACATGGCATGATACTATATGGGACTAGTATAGATTGACTATCTATCCCCCATGGGCAACCTTCGTCGAGACATGTCTAAGTCAGTTGGTCAGAAAAAACCCTAATCTTTCCTAAAGACAGAAGGAATTAGAAAAGATGTGACGAGGGCATTGGAGGTGCTCCAAGCCTGTTTTTTAGTTGTTCGAGGACGTGCAAAAGTATGGGATCATGCATAACATGATCGTGGAGGATGAGGGTTAGATGCCGCTGGAGGTCTAGAATTTGAGAACAGGTGGTATCCTATACAACTTCCAAATCAGAATCGGGCCACGTTTGATAGTTTGTCAAATGCATCAACAAAGTCGACATCGAGCAACTCATTACCAGCTTAAGGAAGATCTGATTGAGCATCTGTGGGCACTAAAGGGAGACAACTAGAACATATATATGCGTGAGTTGAATTCAATATTAACTATTTTATTTCAAAGCTTAGTTGGATTGTAATATTTACATTTGAACTAGTGTCGACATTTGAATATTTTCACTCATCAAAATTATATATGCTATTACTTTGAGTGCTGCAAACTTAAAAAAGAGGATGTTTGGGGACCAAGATTGGATGGCCAGCTCCCCTATCCATCCCAGGGGACGATCCAGACCAAGTCGCAGACAAATAGTGTGTCCATTTTTAGTGGACAGTTCTGGAGATGCCCTTAGCACATAATTCCGGTTTACTATCCCAAAATGTCTCCAACAACGTAGCATATAAATGAATCATTTACGGACCGCCACGAATACGAGTACGTCGGATCGTGGGTTGTTGCCGACTCGGACCGGTGTCAAGCCACGTCTCCCTTCCCATCCATGCCTATATATTGGAGGCGTCAGTAAACCCTAGCCGCAATAAGATCAAATGTCATCTACCTCCTTTGGCGACCAACCGTCGTTACCATCCCTGCACTGCTCTTACTGCTTTCGGCGATCCCATCCCATCAGCCGTGTGCTTGCTATACTGGAGAGCACCCCTGAACCCCGCCCTTTTGCGATCCTGCACCGGGAGACGAGCGATTTGGTTTTGCAGAGTGTCTCTGACCCACTCTCGCCGCCATTCGTCTTCGCTCAACGTCGCCCTACTTCTATCTTCCTCGTTTCCTCGAGATCACCATGATCAGCAATCCGAAATTACAAGAAGGCTGCCAAGGACAAGGCGCTCAGGAGACTGCCGGCGCCGCCGCGGCTATCACTTGCCGACTAGAGGTATAACTTGTTTATCCCTCTCTATTTGATTCCTTGTTTGTCCTTGCTTGTTGTTTATGTAGATGTATCTGTTATTATTGCATATGACGAGCTTGGATGGTTAGATACTAGTAAACAGATTAATACTGTAAATGCCCAATTTATAATTTATTTTGGATTAATTTTACAAAATTACTAATTTATTCCATAGTAGATTGGCGCCGCCGCCGCCCGGATCAGAACCCTTGTCCTTGTTTGCTTTTTTTTTTACATGGGTCGTTTGTTGCTTGAGAGGAAGGCTATACGATACTGTTTAACAAACAATTGATAAGGAGTGAGAAATTACATACAGAACAGACATGCATGCATGATCAAATCAATCGACATGAAATTACTAATCTATATTTATGTTTACTCAACGACTCTATGGATCAACTTTCCATTGATGAACTAGGAGGAATCCCTAGACACGGAGACGGCCATGCCGGTCCGCGGCGGACGGTTCGAAGTATGCCAATATGATCGCCGAGCCGACGAGGATTCGATTAGTAGAGCGATTCCCCCACCATATGTTTCTGCACCTGCTGTGTGGTTGGCGTACGCACTCCCGACACAGTCGGCAAGTGTGCAAGAGGGTTCTCGATGTCACCCATCATGATCGATCGATCTATGGGAAGATTTGTGGGGATCTTTTTTCCGGGGGGATCTGATTTGGTTGTGTATTATAAGTATCCATGTGGAAGTCAGGATGCGATGGTTGCAACAACGTCCTTGAACGTAGCGCGGCCGTGATAACTCAACAATGGAGAGAAAGGCTGGAAAGACACCAAAATACCCCTTGAAGCCTTATATATACTACACAGTACTACTGTAGTAATTGTTGCATCTAGGCTATTGGACGATAAAAATAAACGGTCTAAAAATTGTTGGTGTTTGTCAGATAACTCCAGATCTAGCAATTCCATTATTCCCGGACCATAACATGAGTGAGCGAGGATCACGTTCGAAGAGGTGTTTTCAGAGAGGATCAAGGACCTTTCAGAAGAAGGATTGGTCGTCTTCAATTCGGTCCACACGATGGCTGATCTGCACTCGAGCATCCAGATCTAGGCTTTTTGTCTACAACTAGTCTCTACTATTAAGGGGAGTTGAGAATTGTACATTCGTATGCCCACACCCCCTTGGCTCATGTCCTCTCCTCACATCATGTATTAATTTCAAATCAAATCAAATCTTACCAAACAAATCTCAATAAATCAAATTTTCTTGCCTTCTTCTCTCAATATCCCAAATCTTATTGAAATCTCAATTAAATTAAATCTTCTTTGTCTTCCCTACCCATCATAAAATCAAATCAGATGTTACCAAAATCGTCACCCGGCATCTGTTTTGATGCCCACCACCACACCAAATTACAACGAAACTGCTGGCAGAAAATGCAGATTGCACGACAGCTCCACGATGCCCGATCTCCAGCCGTCTGCGCCCTATGGTCGATATGCATGACGAGCTGAGCTGCACTCTCGTACTAACATCATGCACAAAGCATCGTGTGCATAGAGCACTGCTCAATCACCAATGACGGGCCGTCGACTGCACGAGACCTCTGTCAGTAGTGTGTACCAAATGCTGGTCGCCTTCAGCCTGTTCAATGGTGAACAACAAGCTATAACTGTATGTGGTTGCCCTTGCCTCCCCATACCTAATCACTCTCCGAGATGAGGGGTACATGCCATGATCAAAACCTGATGGCATGTGGGCGGACATTATTTCACGCATAAGTTTTGTTGTCCCACACGTCCCTCCTTAATTAAAATGCCATGGGGCTCGTCTTTTTTCTTTTAAACCCCATGGCTAGGTTCCCCTGCTCCTTTCTTTCAAGTTTCTTTTCTTCGATCGACTTACTAGCAATGAAGGCAGAAATACTGTTAAACACAACATCGGAGAATAGAGAATTTTGAAAACAAATAGACTAGTATATTTATCATGTTCATATCAAAGCAATCAACATGAATGTACTAGAATTTGTCTACATCAGCGAGTCTGTGATCCTCTGTCTCTCTCTCTAGCGACTTCGTTCCATTGATGAACTAGGAGCAGTCCCAGCAGACGGAGACGCCAGGCCGGTATACCCGATGACAAGCGAGGCGAGGTACACCGCGGTGTGGGGGTGTACACTTGGAAGTAGGCCAGGAAAGAACGAGGAGCCGACGAGGATGACGGCGTAGAGCAGGTTCCCCCACATAGGTTTGTGCGGGCCTTGCGCTGGTCGGCGTACGCACTCCCGAGCAGTCGCCGGCGGCAAGCGGGTTCTCCGAGATCACCATCACCGATCGATCTGTCTGTGGGAGGATTTGTGGCGATCGGTTTTTTGTGAGTATATATGTTTACAAGAAGACGCGGCTGCTGATTCTTTTTCCGTTTTTGTACGTGTAGGTCTCTGGAACCGCCTATGTACGTAATGTCATGCGCGTACACGTCTGTACATCGGGGGATCCACGTGGCAGCTGATCATTCCCACGGCAGGATTAAAAACAGCTGCAACATGTTCGATTTTGCTTGAAACCTAAAACTCAAGTACGCCCTAGAAGATGGCACGTACGCTCAAAGTTAGACTATCACTCAACGCATAATAAAAAAAAGATTAGCATTATCTGTATTTGGTGAAAAAAAGGGGGCTTGCTACGCGTCCGCCTGCTGATTTTTTAGAAGTATCGGCCGGGTCATGAGCCGTCAGATCTGCTCACAAGCGGCCGAGCGAATCTCCCCCTTGCAACACACTATTGTTGCAGAATTTTTTTTACAACAGAGATCTTGTTGCAGAAAAGTTTCGCCAACAAAAGTCTTGTTGCAGAATTTTTTCACAACAGAGGTCTTCTTGTGATTTTTTTCCAACAGCAGATACTTGTTACAGAAATTTTCGCAACAAAGCTCTTGTTGGTGGGTTTTTTTTGACAACAAAGGTCTTGTTGTAGAAAACAATTTTTGCAACAGAGCTCTTGTTGCAGGGTCTTTTTTTGGCAGTAGAGATCGTGTTGCAGAAAAACACACGAAGAGAGTCATAGGAGAGAGGCCCAAGGGACTTGGGCGAGATCTTGTGTGTGTGTGGAGAGAGGGGTGTAATTAGAGAGAGGAGAGGGAAGGAGAAAGGGGCTCGCGGTGGAGCCTATGGGAGTCGGTCTGGGAGAGTAGTGACGGGTGAGTGAGACGGGGGCAAGGGGAGTGGTGTGGGGGGTTCCTCCAGCGGGCCGTCACCACTTAACCTTTCTATAGTAAAGGATGCAATGGCTGCATCAAGCAGAGGAGTTAAAGGGAATACGCAGCCGCCACCAATGACCCCAATCTGGAGAAACTACCTCAAGCCAAGGTCTGTGTTGCTTCTCATGTGGTACCGCTCTTCAGACATCAGAGGCGACAGAGTATGGTGGTGGCTTGTGGCAGATTCGTGGCCGCCACCCTCGCTCATGCAGGAACGATGGTGGTTGCGACAAGGTGACATCCATGGCCATATTCTCAGTGTTCTCCCCTCTAGTGGAGTACGGTGTGCCATGGATCTGGCGGGCGTGCTATTTGATGGTGTCGGCCACGGGTGGCTGGCTAGCTGGTAGTACTCGTGGACACGACATCGGCTGACGACAGTATCAGAGTGCTATGGGCGATGAACGCGCGGCGTCATGTCCTCCCTCAGGGTGATCTACTGCCATGGCAAGAACATAAAGCTAGTTGTGGTGTGTGGTAGCCTCGTATGGAGATCAAATCATCGACTGTTACTTTTGAGGATGGCTCGAGGCTGCCAAGCATTCCAACTCGGGATTTCGGCAATGCTCGTTATCTTTCTCTTGTCAAAGATTCCATCGTGTGTGCGATGACAAGATTCCACAATTCATTGCCTTTACTGTCGTCCAGACATCAGTGTGTAAGCTCCTACTAGGATCGTGATGTGGAGACGACGACATACGATGATTTGATTGGGTGGTGCTTCTCGATCACCGATTCTTACAGCTAAGATGAAAACCTTAGATTTGACCCTAGTTTGGTTATACCTAGCAATGGCGGCGTTGTTGCGCCATATCCTCTTGGAGGCATTGCTTGGATTTTAATCACATTGATCTTCAAGGTTAAAACCACGTTTGGCCTTCAATGGTTGGATTCAACAATGGAGGGGATTGTGCGACGTTTCCTTTCTGTAGGCATTGTTTTTGAGAACCTTTCACATAGCCTTGTGTTGGCAATGGATAGTTGGTCCGATGGTCGATCGTTTTTTGATCGCTTCAGGGTTTTTTTCCTTCTTTTTTTCTTCCCCGCTTTACAGTTTTTCCTGGGTGGTCTTTCACATAGCTTCAGGGCTTTCACATAGCTTCGGTCTTTCCTGACTTACAGTTTTCCTGGGTGTTTTTGTGCGTGTGTGCATTGATGGCTAGTTTGTGTGTATACTAGTTATGCGAGGCCGGGTGTACTCATTGTGTTTGTATTCCTTTGATGCTTCAGTATGAAGTTAATAAGTCCCCTTATATAGAAAAAAATCCGCTCTTTTGCAACCAAGCACGAATACTGTTCACGATAGGAGTTGAGAAACGAATAGCATGTTCGTTTATATATATCACACCCACTCGTGCATGACCAAATCAATCACATGGAAGTACTAGAATTTATCTACATCAACGAGTCGAGGATCCTCTGTTCCTCTTCTAGCGACCTCGTTCCATTGATGACCCAGGAAGAGTCCCCAGCGACGGAGACGGCCATGCCGGTATAGCCGTGACACGGTGAGGGGCGAGGTACACGCCGGTCCGTGGTGTAGACTTGGAAGTAGGCGAGGAGACGAGGAGCTGACGAGGATGACGGCGTAGAGCAGATCCCCCACCATAGGTTTCTGCGCCCGCTGCGCTGGTCGGGCTAGGCGGCGGCAAGCGTCCTCGATATCATCGCCCATCTCGATCGATCTGATCTGTGCGAGGATTTGTGTGCGATCGTTTCTTTTGAGGATCTATTTGGTTGAGTATTGTTTATAACTCGACCGTGTGGCCCTATTTATTTCTTGTACGTGTAGGTCTCTGAAACCTAATGTCAATGTCGTACACGTACTCGTACAAAGGGAGTCACCTGAAGCGATACGAGAAAGGACTCCCGTCCGCGTCACCCGCCGTCGTCGTCGGAGGGCGGCACGACGGCAGGCAAAGCCCAGCCGTGGCCCTCCTCTCCTGTCTCCGGAGATCTCTGCCTGAGCGCAGCTGCGGCCGTAGACGTTCAGCGCAGCGCGAGCTGATCTGATCCTGCGGCGGTCTGAATGGTGATGGTCGGGGGCTGCTGATGGCGCGACGGCAGCCAGCGATGGCCCGATGGCGGTGTTGTGATCACGGCGCCCTTGTTACTCGGCTTCGGGTCGACTGTGCTCCTTTTGGGCGCCTACGAGTCGGGTCGACTGTGCCTCGGTTGGAGAGGTTGGTGCCGCTGCTTGCGTTGGCAGCATGGTAAGCGGTGGCTGGTCAGTGGAAATCTGGCACGTCGCTCGGGAAGGAGAGGTGGGACTGCCGGTGAAAACTGAGCCGACTTAGGTCTAGGCTTTTCACTTCCCATTTTCAAGGTATACCTACAGCTCTTTAGTTTTATTCTTTCGAGATGTCATTTTGCTCTGCAAATCCACTGCTTAGCTACAACTGATTTCATGAGTTACTAATAAGCAACTTGTGTTCTTTGCTTGTATCAGTCTTCTTTGAGTCAGCCTCAAATATGGTGGTTGCGATTTGGACGATTTTTTTCGTCTGACGAATCTCTTGGTTATTGTCGATTCTAGACATGTCGTTGAGTCCTTTCTCGATAACTTGCCCAATATGTTTCAGGACAATGAAATGTAGAATCTCTCTTGGGCCTGCAACTTAAAGCAGCATTCATGGTTATGGTAAGATCCTTGATGGTTATTTATTATTGAAGTATATGTGTTGTTTGTTCTTGTGTGCCCTCTATTACAGCGATTTATCTCTGGACATTTATCTCATCACTGTTGTAGGGTCAAATTGGGGGAAAGTTTGCTCTTGTCTTCCAGAGTACTTTGCCACCTCTTGGTATTGGCCGTTTGAGACTTCGAGGATATGATGTCCGTTGCATATGGAACAGACAAGAGGCATATTCTGAGGATACCGAAGATCCCATGCCATAGACAGATGGCTGCCGATTCACGAAAATGCAGATCGCTGTGGACATGTTTTCTTTGATGTACAGTATTGGTGTATAGCTTCCTTAGTGACAATTCCTTGCAACCCCGTTTGGGAAGTTCCTATAGTATTTCCATTTGCTTTACTTACCGTGATAGTATTAATGTGTAGGTCTCCTCTCGGCAAAATATATACTGTGGTCAGGTTGTACCATTATCCATCCTCCAGGCAACTACTCACGGAGAAACTTAAACTGAGCTTTAGCAGAACCTTACTCGGGGGATTGCTTGGTAATCTGTATTGCGTATCAGAGTGGAAAAGGTTTTAGATTTATTCAACAGCTGCATGTTATCTTATCTTTCTAAATTTTCCTTGCTTGTAGTTAATCAATCTACCTCGCATGACATAATGTTTCTCCAGGGTGTTGTTTCCATCATACCGGTCGTGCTAAGGTAACAAGATTTGTTAGCTCTTCCAGCTGTTGACTCTGATAAAGGTTTTGCGATGCAAATGTCTCTACAGGAGACCCTAATGATCATGCGGACTGTATACTTCCAAGCGGCGTTGCTGTATCCTTTCTGTCAAGTTGCTTATGCACTGCTCTCTTACGTTACAACAATAACTTGCAAAATGTTAAAGGAGCACCGTTCTCAAGGTTTTTTGTTGCTCTAGTGTGTCATCTAGACCAGAATAGGTTTGGTCAGAAGTAGAACTGTAATCCTCACTTATCCGCATATGATGTGGAGGTGTTGCCTGCTGCATGGGGGCTTTTATTTTTTCACATATATTTCGCGTGTGTTCTTGTGTCCGTCAACCTAGCCACTTCAATAAATTCGGATATGTCCACGCATACACTCGTATCTCTGGTTTGTGAAAGACGTATCAGGGTCACACATCTTGGTGGAGATGTATCGTCAGCAGATACTGGTGCCATTGTGTCAGTGCTTGCTAGAACGGTTAGTACTAGATTAATGCTCCCCTCCTTCCATAAAGTCAATATACTGACTCTGATCACTTTTAGCTTACTAATTATCGCTATCCTGCAGCGTTGAAAACTCACTGTCTGATAAACTGGAACAGTGTTCGACAACAATTACAGTTAAAGCTTGTGAAAGTTTAAAGGAATACTGGAACCTTTATGTTGACAGCATAGATAGGAGGGAGAACTGATTATCCAGAATCATTAAGATGCTTGCCATTATACATTAGAATCATTAAGGATTCCCTTGCTATGCGTGTGGTTATGACTGATCTATCTCTGATGAACGTTGCGCTGCTGGTTTCGATGATGATACTGCCTGCAAGAAGGCTGCTCAATTTATTTATCCATCTCTGTACAGGCTTGATGAAAGTATTGACAGTGGTATGTCCGCATTTCCTTGCCACGGAACTGGATTAACCCTTTTACCAGTGCCACTTGTAGACTGTTACTTCCAAACTATGCAAGTCAAGTAGGAAGAACAAAAATAACCTTGAGTTCCATTTTTTGGTGATGGAAAGAACCCAGTTGGCCTGTTCAATTAGTTGCCTTTTATAATTCGTATTCATGAGGTTTTCCCCCTTGTATTAGGCATTATAGTAGTCAAAATGGACAGAACCAGTATAAGAAGTTAAAACTGATTAGTTTGCTTAGTTAGTTTGGTAGGACCTACAACCCATTTACTGTTTCCTGCTTCAAAAGTAAGTTTCTATTATAGTTTGTAGAGCCGCATTAATTGAATTTGAGCTGATTTTAATGGTATATTCGAGTTAACATTTCGTTTAATCTAGTCCTATCATTTTTTTCTAACTGAAATAAATGTCATGATTTTCAGGAACCGTAAGGAATGATGGGCCCTCGAAGCGGTTGCCATTAACCTTGCAGTGCCTAGATACTACTGGATTATATCTTTTTGGCGATGGCTTCACCTTCCTAGTATGGTTAGTTAGGATGCTCCAACTGAACTCATGAACGATATTCTTGGAGTCTGCTTGGCAAACTTCCCTGATTTTATCAAAGGTACCCCCGTTTGCTCTTTGTATAATAGTATAATCTTGACTTCGTATTGCTCTTGGATTGAGAATCGAATATTTTATTAATGAAAGCTCACTGTTAACATGTACTACAATACCACTTCTGATTTGTGCTTCTTGCTGATATCAGGTATCTTGCAGATTCAGTTTGAGAGAATGTGACACTCAGTCGAGAACTTCATGGCAGTACTAAGAGCCTAAGGGAGAGGGGTTCTTCGCGTTACATCTACCCCACGTGGTACGGCAAGGCTAGCAGCCCAGCGGAGGCTTCTTGCTTCTGTCCAACCTGGTCGACGGTCAGATGGCTGGAACAAAGCAGTTACATGGGCTGGATCCTCAAAGTTCACTGCCAACACAAAGCTCGTGATGATGCACGGTGTGGACCAGAAATTTTGTTTTTGCGTAACTGCTGTAAATTCAGTTCCTGCAGTCCGGTATCGCTCTCTTTGGTGTAGGGGTTGTACCGTAGTATCATCGAAATTTGTCACAAAGATTGCGTAAACTCTTGTTTCACTTTTGGTACTGTTTCTTGATGCAATGGGAAGCACCTTTTTTTACAAATTGTTTGTACTGTAAGTGACAAAAGGATTCAAGATGCCATATTTCCTTTTGGGGCCATCCTCGCAATAGCCTAGGTAATACATGAACAAAATTAACCACTACAGAACATAAAGAATAACACAAGCACAACGCTATGCTGAATGATATCTGGATTAAATATAAGCTCACAGGGGACCACTGGGGCTGATGTTTGACATAATTATCATGACAATATCTGGATTAAACATAAGCTCGCCGGGGAGCATAACTCTGGCTGAAATGAACGACTAACTCTCAGAGGAGCATAACTCTGGCTGAATGATGACGACATAAGTCTCATGATGTCTGGCATAAAAACATAAACTCAGAGGAGCACAACTGTAGGATGAATTGAAAACATAAGTTTTTCGAACTCCTCGGTCCCGGTCAGCTCCTAGATGGGGACTCGAACATCTTGATGGAGCTCGAACCCGAAGTTCCAGCCATCGTCGTGGAAGGCGGACGGGGGCTCGCGGTGGGCAATGTACACGGCACATAGGCGGCAGGATCGCGGCTCCGATTGAAGTTGGGCACCTAGTATTCATTTCATCATATAATAAATCAGCAACATTTACACACAACAAAGCTAAGCGTCGATGAGTAAGAGAGAGTAGGATGTATTCGTACCGCCATGTACAGACCAGTGTGGGCGGCCAGAGACGCGCAGAAGGCCGAAGTGATGGCATTGACAAAGCCCAGCCACACCCTCGTACAAGGGTCCATGTTTGTCCACCCTCAGTTTGCTGCTCCACCTGCAGTGGCAATGCAAATTTTGTGAATTATATACTCTGTTGCATAATGACCCATTAGCACATGTATATCCAATTCAGAACAATCTTCCTTTCTTGAAGTTAGTGATACTTGAAATATGAGCTTGTTGTGTTGCGATCACTAGTATAAAAACAGGGCTTGGTCCAGGCAGGGCCAGCCTAATCCCGGTTCACTCACGACCGGACCAAAGGGGGCATCGGTCCCGGTTCGTGAGGCCAGGGGCATTGGTCCCGGTTCGTCTAGGGTGTGAGATGCCTATATATACCCCTCACCCGCGAGCAGAGCAGTGGAGTGCTCTGTTTTTTTGGGTCGGCGTGGGAGAGCTTTGTGGTGCTCTAGCTCACCTCGTTGCACATGCAGGTTTTGATGAATGCCCGAGCCACACTTAAGTTTCTCTCCTCTCGCAGCTCCTTTTCCAAGCTCCATTTTCCCTCGTTGGATTTGTCTAGGTTTGGCGGTCCGTCCTGTTCCGTCCCCGTCCTCACCGCCGTCACGATCGCCCGCGCGATCTCGTCGCCGCACCACCGGGTGAGCCTCTTGGTATATACTTCTTGTAAAGAAAAAATTCTTACTTGTATGAATTAGATAGATACTTGGAATTTTTCTTACTTTTATTATTGTTTGTTATTATATATATTTGAGAGAGGAAGATGCCGACGTTGTCGTGGGGGGTCGCTTCTGTTTGTTGAGTTTCCTGGTATTTTGCCTTCAATCAATTTTCGATCAACTATGAACATAGGAAATGTCTGACGAGAAATGATTTCGGTATGTGCGAATAACTGGCGAAGACGGAGTGGCGGCCTGTGCGACAGAAATTTCTATTTGGTGGTAGGCCTTCAGAAAGCATCGAGCTGATGAGACCTTCGATGGATAGTGCTCAGTAAGTCACAGACAACAAGTCTTCTTTCGTAATTACGCATACTTCTGCTTCTTTTCTTCAACTTATAATTTTAATTTTTACTATTCTACTGGCGTATCCCCTGCCATGCAAGAATTTATGTCTTGTAATGGATATGTTTCAGTCCTTGGAAACTATGGAGGTAAAGATAGTTCCTTGAGTACCGAGCATGGTTATGAGCTTTTGCCGCAAATATACAAGATATAACAGGACACCGAGGGGAGGAGGAAAGAGGAGGAGGGGGTACGACTACTTTTGGAATGCAGAATGTATTAGATCAATTTCAAGAAGTCTTGGATTGCATTTGAAGCCTGATTGCTTATCAAACACCTTTGATATGTTCGGGTGCTGGAGATGAGTATTTAGGGTATATGGGCTGGGAACAAGTCATGGGGGGGAAGTTGAAAGGGGTGGTGGGTGCGGATTGCATGGACTCCGGGTCACAGTTCACCATTAGAATTGCGTTTGGCAATCCATGGGTGGTATTAGTCTCGTGGGACATATTTGGTTGACTTCAAATAGTTGACAACGAGGTGCTGTGGACACGGTGGGACTCTGACATAACAAACTGTGGATCAAGGAACACACTCATAGGAGCAGCTAATATCCAATCAAAAAGGAGGGCGATAGGTGGGCAAGTAGGGGTTCTTTTGGAATGGAGACGGAGGGTGGAGCAATAACAGAGATCTATGCTATGTAGTTTCACACAGAGTGAGCAGAGGGGAGGGGGATGTGAGATAGAGGATTGTTACAAGAGAGCGTGGCTATGTTTGCAGCGTTCTGTGGGAGGTTGAAGATTGGTAATTAACGAAAGGTGGAAGGAAAACTCGAATATTAGAGAGAGGTGACTAGGCGGAAGTGGCGATTTTGGTGGGGGGTCGTGTTCGATGTCGGGGAATAGGGAGAGTAAGGTAGATAAGGGAATTGTGTGTGAGGGTATGAGAAGGAGTGATATGTGTGTGAGTACGGGGGAGGGAGGGGATGGTGCCGGAAAGGGTTCATGCGTCAGGAAATGTGGTGGACGCAAGAAGGAGGATGACCTGAGGGACAGGGGAAGAGGTAGACGGGAGAGGCAGTGGTGAACGGGTACAGTGAAGTGGGAAAGGTGCTGAAGGGAGGATGAAGGAGGAGAATATGAGACGAGGCGATGCGGAATCAAGATTAAAGAGGGGGCGAAGTTGGGGAAGGATAGTGCGGGGTAAAGTAACGTGGGAAAGGTGGAGAGGTGTGTGGAACAGAGAATGTTTGGTGGTCGGGAACATGTAGGTGAACTAAAGAGGGGGGGAAGAAAAGTGGACAGTGGGGGAGTTGGGGGGGGGTCGAGGGAGAGTGGGGGAAAACTCACGGGTGGTGGAATCTCTGGAGGAACTAGGGAGGGTTGACGATGAGGGGACGCAGAGGTGAGAGAAAATGGGGAAAGGAATGAAGGAGAGAGAGAAGGTGGGGGGAAGAGGGATGTGAGAGGAGGGTCCTGAGACGCGCGTGGGTATGGATCGGGAATGGCTGACTGGCGAGGCGATAAAGGTCGTAGACTCTGTAGTGGGGTGTGTAGGAATGAGGTGTGGAGAGATGAGGGGAGGACGAGGGGGGGAGGTAGAGGCTATCACTGGACGGGATGAGTCACTAGGGGGTGGGATGAAGGTGTAGGTTGGCTGCTTGGATGCTTGGGAACCACAAAAAGGCCGGGTCAATAATGAAAAGAAGCCCTTGGAACAGCGAGGTCCGGATGAAACCTTGAACTTCTGAAGAGATATGCCCGTTTGTAACGAAGTGGCAGTCGCAATTTTTGCTGTAACCCTCTCAACTTTTTTAGCACAAACTATGTGTATGAAAATGATGATAACCCATGCCAGGGGGGGACATTTCAACCGATTTCAGAGGTCATTTGTCGGTGCTTTTTAATTTCAGGGGTCATTTAGCGTCAAAAAAATGGGACCTAATAAGCAAAAATGAAACTTAAATATTAATTAAAATAGTCCTGTCGATCACGGGCTCTAACCAAACTCATATGGATTCTTCCAATATTCAAGGGGAGAGGAACGGTTCACACGAACAAGCGTTTAATCAAACTAGCATCATGATGGGGCAGACGATAATCGGGCCACTTAAAGCATGTTTGTGGGTGCCTTAGTAATTTTTTGAAACTAAATTATATAATTTATCACTAAAATTATCAAAGTATTTTCTGTTCAACAATATAAGTGGCAAAATGATTTCATAAAGTGAATTTTTTTTTTAAACTTTAATGCAAAAAGATTTGTCAGTGAGAATTATTTGTTTGAACTAAAAGACAAAATCGGTTTTGAAATTGTGAAAACACAATATATTAAATAGCAAAAAAAAATCACTCAAAAATCTATTTTTATAGTAAAGTTATTCACGAACTATGATCACGACAATTTCAAAGATTCAATTTGAAAACTAATCACTAATAAAGTTTTAATTTTATGCCTACATCAAAAGAATTAAACAAAAACTGTGGTAAAACGAATTGTTCAAATCTGGTCAACTGTGGTCCAACTATGGTCAAATTGTGGTCCAACATGGTCCAAACTACGTATTCAGAAATATTATGTTATAATAATTATTGTTTTTTAGAATAATAATTTCAAACGCAAACGGTGCTTAATGCTCAAGTTCAACTCCTAAGGGTTAATTGTTGTACACTTAGTTTGTCAGGAAAAACACATTCGGGGAGACTTGGAACTAGGGGGAATATAACTCGAACTTTAAGCGTTCTCGAGAGGGGTGATTATCGTGGGTAATTATCGATTGATTGTCAAATAATTCCGAAATTTGACATAAGAATATGCAATAAAATTCAAAATTTTATTTTCAAAAAATTCAGAAAACGAAATTTCAAAAAAATTCCTTTAGTCCCCCGGTTGG